>CAKAJE020000911.1:0-70888 GCA_916610135.2 Macropis europaea
TACGCTATCTGAAATAGGAGCGACGTAAATAGAACAATTGTGATAGAATTTCGCTCAATTCTTATATTAACCAAAATATAAAATGATCTAAACGTGTCTCTGATTGCCCTATCATAGCAGTTTAATAGTGCATTTTACTCGCCAATCCACGCGCTTTAAGATTCCGCCTAGCCCAGTATGCTATCTGAAATAGGAGCGACGTAAATTGAACAAATGTGATAGAATTTGGCTGAATTCTTAAATTAACCATAATATAAAATCATCTTATCGGGTCTCTGTTTGCCCTACCCTAGAAGTTTAATAGTGCATTTTACTCGCCATTTCTTGCGCTTTAAGATGCCGCCGAGCCCAGTACGCTATCTGAAGTAGGAGCGACGTAAATTGAACAATTGTGATAGAATTTCGCTGAATTCTTATATTAACCAAAATATAAAATGATCTAGTCGGGTCTCTGATTGCCCTATCAGAAGTTTAATAGTGTATTTTGATCGCCATTCCACGCGCTTTAAGATGCCGCCTAACCCAGTACGCTATCTGAAATTGGAGCGACGTAACTTGAACAAATGTGACAGAATTTTGCTGACATCTTAAATTAACTATAATATAAAATGATCTAATCGGGTCTCTGTTTGCCCTACCCTACAAGTTTAGCAGTGCATTTTACTCGCCATTTCATGCGCTTTGAGATGCCGCTTAGCCCAATACGCTATCTGAAATAGGAGCGACGTAAATTGAACAAATGTGATAGAATTTGGCTGAATTCTTAAATTAACCATAATATAAAATGATCTAATCGGGTCTCTGTTTGCCCTACCCTAGAAGTATAATAGTGCATTTTACTCGCCATTTCATGCGCTTTGAGATGGCGCTTAGCCCAATACGCTATCTGAAATAGTAGCGACGTAAATTGAACAAATGTGATAGAATTTGGCTGAATTCTTAAATTAACCATAATATAAAATGATCTAATCGGGTCTCTGTTTGCCTTACCCTAGAAGTTTAATGGTGCATTTTACTCGCCATTTCATGTGATTTGAGATGCCGCTTAGCCCAATACGCTATCTGAAATAGGAGCGACGTAAATTGAACAAATGTGATAGAATTTCCCTGAAATCTTATATTAAACAAAATATAAAATGATCTAAACGGTTCAATGATTGCCATATCATAGAAGTTTAATAGTGCATTTTACTCGCCAATCCACGCGCTTTAAGATTCCGCCTAGCCCAGTACGCTATCTGAAATACGAGCGACGTAAGTTGAACAAATGTGATAGAATTACGCTGAATTCTTATATTAACCGTAATATAAAATGATCTAATCGGGTCTCTGTTTGCCTTACCCTAGAAGTTTAATAGTGCATTTTACTCGCCATTTCATGCGCTTTGAGATGCCGCTTAGCCCAATACGCAATCTGAAATAGCAGCGACGTAAATTGAACAAATGTGATAGAATTTCCCTGACTTCTTATATACACCTTAATGTAAAATGATCTAATCGGGTCTTTGTTCGCCCTACCCTAGAAGTTTAATAGTGCATTTCGCTCGCCATTTCATGCGCTTTGAGATGCCACTTAGCCCAATAAGCTATCTGAAATAGGAACGACGTAAATTGAACAAATGTGATAGAATTTCGCTGAATTCTTATAATAACCAAAATATAAAGTGATCTAATCGGGTCTCTGATTGCCCTATCATAGAAGTTTAACAGTGCATTTTACTCGCCCTTCCGCGCGCTTTAAGATGCCGCCTAGCCCAGTACGCTATCTGAAATAGGAGCGACGTAAGTTGAACAAATGTGATAGAATTTCGCTGAATTCTTATAATAACCAAAATATAAAGTGATCTAATCGTGTCTCTGATGGCCCTATCATAGAAGTTTAACAGTGCATTTTACTCGCCATTCCTCGCGTTTTAAGATCCCGCCTAGCCCAGTACGCTAGCTGAAATAGGAGCGACGTTAATTGCACAAATATGATAGAGTTTCGCTGAATTCTTAAATTAACCATAATATAAAATGATCTTATCGGGTCTCTGTTTGCCCTACCCTAGAAGTTTAATAGTGCATTTTACTCGCCATTTGTTGCGCTTTGAGATGCCGCTTAGCCCAATACGATATCTGAAATATCAGCGACGTAAATTGAACAAATGTGATAGAATTACGCTGAATTCTTATATTAACCGTAATATAAAAGGATCTAATCGGGTCTCTGTTTGCCTTATCCTAGAAGTTTAATAGTGCATTTCACTCGTCATTTCATGCGCTTTGAGATGCATCTTAGCCCAATAAGCTATCTGAAATAGGAGCGACGTAAATTGAACAAATGTGATAGAATTTCGCTGAATTCTTATATTAACCAAAATATAAAATGATCTAATCGGGACTCTGATTCCCTATGATAGAAGTTTACTAGTGCATTTTACTCGCCCTTCCACGCGCTTTAAGATGCCGCCTAGCCCAGTACGCTATCTGAAGTAGGAGCGACGTAAGTTGAACAAATGTGATAGAATTACGCTGAATTCTTATATTAACCGTAATATAAAATGATCTAATCGGTTCTCTGTTCGCCCTACCCTAGAAGTTTAAGAGTGCCTTTCACTCGTCATTTCATGCGCTTTGAGATGCCGTTTAGCCCAATACGCTATCTGAAATAGGAGTGACGTAAATTGAACAATTGTGATAGAATTTCGCTGAATTCTTATATTAACCAAAATATAAAATGATCTAGTCGGGTCTCTGATTGCCCTATCATAGAAGTTTAATAGTGCATTTTGATCGCCATTCCACGCGCTTTAAGATGCCGCCTAACCCATTACGCTATCTGAAATTGGAGCGACGTAAATTGAACAAATGTGACAGAATTTTGCTGACATCTTAAATTAACTATAATATAAAATGATCTAATCGGGTCTCTGTTTGCCCTACCCTACAAGTTTAGCAGTGCGTTTTACTCGCCATTTCATGCGCTTTGAGATGCCGCTTAGCCCAATACGCTATCTGAAATAGGAGCGACGTAAATTGAGCAAATGTGATAGAATTTCCCTGAATTCTTATATTAACCTTAATGTAAAATGATCTAATCGGGTCGCTGTTCGCCCTACCCTAGAAGTTTAATAGTGCATTTGACTCGCCATTTCATGCGCTTTGAGATGCCGCTTAGCCCAATACGCTATCTGAAATAGGAGCGACGTAAATAGAACAAATGTGATAGAATTACGCTGAATTCTTATATTAACCGTAATATAAAATGATCTAATCGGGTCTCTGTTTGCCTTATCCTAGAAGTTTAATAGTGCATTTTACTCGCCATTTCATGCGCATTGAGCTGCCGCTTAGCCCAATACGCTATCTGAAATAGGAGCGACGTAAATTGAACAAATATGATAGAGTTTCGCTGAATTCTTAAATTAACCATAAAATAAAATGATCTTATCGGGTCGCCGTTTGCCCTACCCTATAAGTTTAATAGTGCATTTTACTCGTCATTTCTTGCGCTTTGAGATGCCGCTTAGCCCAAGACGCTATCTGAAATATCAGCGACGTAAATTGAACAAATGTGAGAGAATCTCGCTGAATACTTATATTAACCTTAATGTAAAATGATCTAATCGGGTCTCTGTTCGCCCTACCATAGAAGTTTAATAGTGCATTTCGCTCGCCATTTCATGCGCTTTGAGATGCCGCTTAGCCCAATACGCTATCTGAAATAGGAACGACGTAAATAGAACAATTGTGATAGAATTTCGCTGAATTCTTAAATTAACCAAAATATAAAATGATCTAATCGGGTCTCTGATTGCCCTATCAAAGAAGTTTAATAGTGCATTTTACTCGCCAATCCACGCGCTTTACGATTCCGCCTAGCCCAGTACGCTATCTGAAATAGGAGCGACGTAAATTGAACAAATGTAATAGAATTTGGCTGAATTCTTAAATTAACCATAATATAAATTGATCTAATCGGGTCTCCGTTTGCCCTACCCTAGAAGTTTAACAGCGCATTCTAATCGCCATTTCATGCGCTTTGAGATGCAGCTTTGCCCAATACGCTATCTGAAATAGGAGCGACGTAAATTGAACAAATGTGATAGAATGTTTCTGAATTCTTAAATAAACCATAATATGAAATGATCTAATCGGGTCTCTGTTTGCCCTACCCTAGATGTTTAACAGTGCATTTTACTCGCCATTTCATGCGCTTTGAGATGCCGCTTAGCCCAATACGCTATCTGAAATAGGAGCGACGTAAATTGAACAAATGTGATAGAATTTCCCTGAAATCTTATATTAAACAATATATAAAATGATCTAAACGCGTCAATGATTGCCATATCATAGAAGTTTAATAGTGCATTTTACTCGCCAATCCACGCGCTTTAAGATTCCGCCTAGCCCAGTACGCTATCTGAAATACGAGCGACGTAAGTTGAACAAATGTGATAGAATTACGCTGAATTCTTATATTAACCGTAATATAAAATGATCTAATCGGGTCTCTGTTTGCCTTACCCTAGAAATTTAATAGTTCATTTTACTCGCCATTTCATGCGCTTTGAGATGCCGCTTAGCCCAATACGCAATCTGAAATAGGAGCGACGTAAATTGAACAAATGTGATAGAATTTCCCTGAATTCTTATATACACCTTAATGTAAAATGATCTAATCGGGTCTTTGTTCGCCCTACCCTAGTAGTTTAATAGTGCATTTCACTCGCCATTTCATGCGCTTTGAGATGCCACTTAGCCCAATAAGCTATCTGAAATAGGAGAGACGTAAATTGAACAAATGTGATAGAATTTCGCTGAATTCTTATAATAACCAAAATATAAAATGATCAAATCGGGTCTCTGTTTGCCTTATCCTAGAAGTTTAATAGTGCATTTCACTCGTCATTTCATGCGCTTTGAGATGCCGCTTAGCCCAATACGATATCTGAAATATCAGCGACGTAAATTGAACAAATGTGATAGAATTACGCTGAATTCTTATATTAACCGTAATATAAAAGGATCTAATCGGGTCTCTGTTTGCCTTATCCTAGAAGTTTAATAGTGCATTTGACTCGTTATTTCATGCGCTTTGAGATGCATCTTAGCCCAATAAGCTATCTGAAATAGGAGCGACGTAAATTGAACAAATGTGATAGAATTTCGCTGAATTCTTATATTAACCAAAATATAAAATGATCTAATCGGGACTCTGATTCCCTATCATAGAAGTTTACTAGTGCATTTTACTCGCCCTTCCACGCGCTTTAAGATGCCGCCTAGCCCAGTACGTTATCTGAAATAGGAGCGACGTAAGTTGAACAAATGTGATAGAATTACGCTGAATTCTTATATTAACCGTAATATAAAATGATCTAATCGGGTCTCTGTTTGCCTTACCCTAGAAGTTTAATAGTGCATTTTACTCGCCATTTCATGCGCTTTGAGATGCCGCTTAGCCCAATACGCTATCTGAAATAGGAGCGACGTAATTTGAAGAAATGTGATAGAATTACGCTGAATTCTTATATTAACCAAAATATAAAATCATCTAATCGGGTCTCCGATTGCCGTATCATAGAAGTTTAATAGTGCATTTTACTCTCCAATCCACGCGCTTTAAGATTCCGCCTAGCCCAGTACGCTATCTGAAATAGGAGCGACGTCCATTGAACAAATGTGATAGAATTTCGCTGAATTCTTAAATTAACCATAATATCAAATGATCTAATCGGGTCTCTGTTTGCCCTACCCAAGAAGTTTAACAGCGCATTTGAATCGCCATTTCATGCGCTTTGCGATGCAGCTTAGCCCAATACGCTATCTGAAATAGGAGCGACGTAAATTGAACAAATGTGATAGAATTTCCCTGAATACTTATATTAACCTTAATGTAAAATGATCTAATCGGGTCTCTGTTCGCCCTACCCTAGAAGTGTAATAGTGCATTTCACTCGCCATTTCATGCGCTTTGAGATGCCGCTTAGCCCAATACGCTATCTGAAATAGGAACGACGTAAATTGAACAAATGGGATAGAATTTCGCTGAATTCTTATAATAACCAAAATATAAAGTGATCTAATCGGGTCTCTGATTGCCCTATCATAGAAGTTTAACAGTGCATTTTACTCGCCATTCCTCGCGTTTTAAGATCCCGCCTAGCCCAGTACGCTAGCTGAAATAGGAGCGACGTTAATTGCACAAATATGATAGAGTTTCGCTGAATTCTTAAATTAACCATAATATAAAATGATCTTATCGGGTCTCTGTTTGCCCTACCCTAGAAGTTTAAGAGTGCCTTTCACTCGTCATTTCATGCGCTTTGAGATGCCGCTTAGCCCAATACGCTATCTGTAATAGGAGTGACGTAAATTGAACAATTGTGATAGAATTTCGCTGAATTCTTATATTAACCAAAATATAAAATGATCTAGTCGGGTCTCTGATTGCCCTATCATAGAAGTTTAATAGTGCATTTTGATCGCCATTCCACGCGCTTTAAGATGCCGCCTAACCCATTACGCTATCTGATATTGGAGCGACGTAAATTGAACAAATGTGACAGAATTTTGCTGACATCTTAAATTAACTATAATATAAAATGATCTAATCGGGTCTCTGTTTGCCCTACCCTACAAGTTTAGCAGTGCGTTTTACTCGCCATTTCATGCGCTTTGAGATGCCGCTTAGCCCAATACGCTATCTGAAATAGGAGCGACGTAAATTGAGCAAATGTGATAGAATTTCCCTGAATTCTTATATTAACCTTAATGTAAAATGATCTAATCGGGTCGCTGTTCGCCCTACCCTAGGAGTTTAATAGTGCATTTCACTCGCCATTTCATGCGCTTTGAGTTGCCAGTTAGCCCAATACGATATCTGAAATAGGAGCGATGTAAATTGAACAAATGTGATAGAATTTTGCTGAATTCGTAAATTAACCATAATATAATATGATCTAATCGGGTCACCGTTTGCCCTACCCTAGAAGTTTAACAGCGCATTCTAATCGCCATTTCATGCGCTTTGAGATGCAGCTTTGCCCAATACGCTATCTGAAATAGGAGCGACGTAAATTGAACAAATGTGATAGAATGTTTCTGAATTCTTAAATAAACCATAATATGAAATGATCTAATCGGGTCTCTGTTTGCCCTACCCTAGATGTTTAACAGTGCATTTTACTCGCCATTTCATGCGCTTTGAGATGCCGCTTAGCCCAATACGCTATCTGAAATAGGAGCGACGTAAATTGAACAAATGTGATAGAATTTCCCTGAAATCTTATATTAAACAAAATATAAAATGATCTAAACGCGTCAATGATTGCCATATCATAGAAGTTTAATAGTGCATTTTACTCGCCAATCCACGCGCTTTAAGATTCCGCCTAGCCCAGTACGCTATCTGAAATACGAGCGACGTAAGTTGAACAAATGTGATAGAATTACGCTGAATTCTTATATTAACCGTAATATAAAATGATCTAATCGGGTCTCTGTTTGCCTTACCCTAGAAATTTAATAGTTCATTTTACTCGCCATTTCATGCGCTTTGAGATGCCGCTTAGCCCAATACGCAATCTGAAATAGGAGCGACGTAAATTGAACAAATGTGATAGAATTTCCCTGAATTCTTATATACACCTTAATGTAAAATGATCTAATCGGGTCTTTGTTCGCCCTACCCTAGAAGTTTAATAGTGCATTTCACTCGCCATTTCATGCGCTTTGAGATGCCACTTAGCCCAATAAGCTATCTGAAATAGGAGAGACGTAAATTGAACAAATGTGATAGAATTTCGCTGAATTCTTATAATAACCAAAATATAAAGTGATCTAATCGGGTCTCTGATTGCCCTATCATAGAAGTTTAACAGTGTATTTTACTCGCCCTTCCGCGCGCTTTAAGATGCCGCCTAGACCAGTACGCTATCTGAAATAGGAGCGACGTAAGTTGAACAAATGTGATAGAATTACGCTGAATTCTTATATTAACCGTAATATAAAATGATCTAATCGGGTCTCTGTTTGCCTTACCCTAGAAGTTTAATAGTGCATTTTACTCGCCATTTCATGCGCTTTGGGATGCCGCTTAGCCCAATACGCAATCTGAAATAGGAGCGACGTAAATTGAACAAATGTGATAGAATTTCGCTGAATTCTTATAATAACCAAAATATAAAGTGATCTAATCGTGTCTCTGATTGCCCTATCATAGAAGTTTAACAGTGCATTTTACTCGCCATTCCTCGCGTTTTAAGATCCCGCCTAGCCCAGTAAGCTAGCTGAAATAGGAACGACGTAAATTGAAAAAATGTGATAGAATTACGCTGCATTTTTAAATTAACGATAATATAAAATGATCTAATCGGGTCTCTGGTTGCCCTACCCTAGAAGTTTAATAGTGCATTTTACTCGCCATTTCATGCGCATTGAGATGCCGCTTAGCCCAATACGCTATCTGAAATAGGAGCGACGTAAATTGAACAAATATGATCGAGTTTCGCTGAATTCTTAAATTAACCATAATATAAAATGATCTTATCCGGTCTCTCTTTGCCCTGCATTAGAAGTTTAATAGTGCATTTCACTCGTCATTTCATGCGCTTTGAGATGCCGCTTAGCCCAATAAGCTATCTGAAATAGGAGCGACGTAAATTGAACAAATGTGATAGAATTTCGCTGAATTCTTATATTAACCAAAATATGAAATGATCTAGTCGGGTCTCCGATTGCCCTATCATAGAAGTTTAATAGTGCATTTAGCTCGCCTTTCCACACGCTTTAAGATGCCGCCTAGCCCAGTACGCTATCTGAAATTGGAGCGACGTCAATTGAACAAATGTGATAGAATTTTTCTGAATTCTTAAATAAACCATAATATGAAATGATCTAATCGGGTCTCTGTTTGCCCTACCCTAGATGTTTAACAGTGCATTTTACTCGCCATTTCATGCGCTTTGAGATGCCGCTTAGCCCAATACGCTATCTGAAATAGGAGCGACGTAAATTGAACAAATGTGATAGAATTTCCCTGAATACTTATATTAACCTTAATGTAAAATGATCTAATCGGGTCTATGTTCGCCCTACCCTAGAAGTGTAATAGTGCATTTCACTCGCCATTTCATGGGCTTTGAGATGCCGCTAGTAGCCCAATACGCTATCTGAAATAGGAGCGACGTAAATAGAACAATTGTGATAGAATTTCCCTGAAATCTTATATTAAACAAAATATAAAATGATCTAAACGGGACTCTGATTGCCCTATCATAGAAGTTTCGTAGTGCATTTTACTCGCCATTCCACGCGCTTTAAGATGCCGCCTAGCCCAGTACGCTATCTGAAATAGGAGCGACGTAAGTTGAACAAATGTGATAGAATTACGCTGACTTCTTATATTAACCGTAATATAAAATGATCTAATCGGGTCCCTGTTTGCCTTATCCTAGAAGTTTAATAGCGCATTTTACTCGCCATTTCATGCGCATTGATATGCCGATTTGCCCAATACGCTATCTGAAATCGGAGCGACGTAAATTGAACAAATATGATAGAGTTTCGCTGAATTCTTAAATTAACCATAATATAAAATCATCTTATCGGGTCTCTGTTTGCCCTACCCTAGAAGTTTAATAGTGCATTTTACTCGCCATTTCTTGCGCTTTAAGATGCCGCCGAGCCCAGTACGCTATCTGAAGTAGGAGCGACGTAAATTGAACAATTGTGATAGAATTTCGCTGAATTCTTATATTAACCAAAATATAAAATGATCTAGTCGGGTCTCAGATTGCCCTATCAGAAGTTTAATAGTGCATTTTGATCGCCATTCCACGCGCTTTAAGATGCCGCCTAGCCAAGTACGCTATCTGAACTTGGAGCGACGTAAATTGAACAAATGTGACAGAATTTTGCTGACATCTTAAATTAACCATAATATGAAATCTAATCGGGTCTCTGTTTGCCCTACCCTACAAGTTTAGCAGTGCATTTTACTCGCCATTTCATGCGCTTTGAGATGGCGCTTAGCCCAATACGCTATCTGAAATAGGAGCGACGTAAATTGAACAAATGTGATAGCATTTGGCTGAATTCTTAAATTAACCATAATATAAAATCATCTTATTGGGTCTCTGTTTGCCCTACCCTAGAAGTTTAATAGTGCATTTTGCTCGCCATTTCCTGCGCTTTAAGATGCCGCCGTGCCCAGTACGCTATCTGAAGTAGGAGCGACGTAAGTTGAACAAATGTGATAGAATTACGCTGAATTCTTATATTAACCGTAATATAAAATGATCTAGTCGGTTCTCTGTTCGCCCTACCCTAGAAGTTTAATAGTGCATTTCACTCGTCATTTCATGCGCTTTGAGATGCCGCTTAGCCCAATACGCTATCTGAAATAGGAGCGACGTAAATTGAACAATTGTGATAGAATTTCGCTGAATTCTTATATTAACCAAAATATAAAATGATCTAGTCGGGTCTCTGATTGCCCTATCATAGAAGTTTAATGGTGCATTTTGATCGCCATTCCACGCGCTTTAAGATGACGCCTAGCCCAGTACGCTATCTGAAATTGGAGCGACGTAAATTAAACAAATGTGACAGAATTTTGCTGACATCTTAAATTAACCATAATATAAAATGATCTAATCGGGTCTCTGTTTGCCATACCCTACAAGTTTAGCAGTGCATTTTACTCGCCATTCAATGCGCTTTGAGATGCAGCTTAGCCCAATACGCTATCTGAAATAGGAGCGACGTAAATTGAACAAATGTGATAGAATTTCCCTGAATTCTTATATTAACCTTAATGTAAAATGATCTAAACGGGACTCTGATTGCCCTATCATAGAAGTTTAGTAGTGCATTTTGCTCGCCCTTCCACGTGCTTTAAGATGCCGCCTAGCCCAGTACACTATCTGAAATAGGAGCGACGTATGTTGAACAAATGTGATAGAATTACGCTGAATTCTTATATTAGCCGTAATATAAAATGATCTAATCGGGTCTCTGTTCGCACTATCCTAGAAGATTACTAGTGCATTTCACTCGTCATTTCATGCGCTTTGAGATGCCGCTTAGCCCAATAAGCTATCTGAAATAGGAGCGACGTAAATTGAACAAATGTGATAGAATTACGCTGAATTCTTATATTAACCGTAATATAAAATGATCTAATCGGGTCTCTGTTTGCCCTACCCTACAAGTTTAGCAGTGCATTTTATTCGCCATTTCATGCGCTTTGAGATGGCGCTTAGCCCAATACGCTATCTGAAATAGGAGCGACGTAAATTGAACAAATGTGATAGAATTTGGCTGAATTCTTAAATTAACCATAATATAAAATCATCTTATCGGGTCTCTGTTTGCCCTACCCTAGAAGTTTAATAGTGCATTTTGCTCGCCATTTCTTGCGCTTTAAGATGCCGCCGTGCCCAGTACGCTATCTGAAGTAGGAGCGACGTAAGTTGAACAAATGTGATAGAATTACGCTGAATTCTTATATTAACCGTAATATAAAATGATCTAATCGGTTCTCTGTTCGCCCTACCCTAGAAGTTTAAGAGTGCCTTTCACTCGTCATTTCATGCGCTTTGAGATGCCGCTTAGCCCAATACGCTATCTGAAATAGGAGTGACGTAAATTGAACAATTGTGATAGAATTTCGCTGAATTCTTATATTAACCAAAATATAAAATGATCTAGTCGGGACTCTGATTGCCCTATCATAGAAGTTTAGTAGTGCATTTCACTCGCCCTTCCACGTGCTTTAAGATGCTCCCTAGTACAGTACACTATCTGAAATAGGAGCGACGTATGTTGAACAAATGTGATAGAATTACGCTGAATTCTTATATTAACCGTAATATAAAATGATCTAATCGGGTCTCTGTTCGCCCTACCCTAGAAGATTACAAGCGCATTTCACTCGTCATATCATGCGCTTTGAGATGCCGCTTAGCCCAATACGCTATCTGCAATAGGAGGGACGTAAATTGAACAAATGTGATAGAATTTGGCTGAATCCTTAAATTAACCATAATATAAAATGATCTAATCGGGTCTCTGTTTGCCCTACCCTAGAAGTTTAATAGTGCATTTTACTCGCCATTTCATGCGCTTTGAGATGGCGCTTAGCCCAGTACGCTATCTGAATTAGGAGCGACGTAAGTTGAACAAATGTGATAGAATTACGCTGAATTAATATATTAACCTTAATGTAAAATGATCTAATCGGGTCTTTGTTCGCCCTACCCTTGAAGTTTAATAGTGCACATTGCTCGCCATTTCATGCGCTTTAAGATGCCGCCTAGCCCAGTACGCTATCTGAAATAGGAGCGACGTATGTTGAACAAATGTGATAGAATTACGCTGAATTCTTATATGAACCGTAATATAAAATGATCTAATCGGGTCTCTGTTCGCCCTACCCTAGAAGATTACTAGTGCATTTCACTCGTCATTTCATGCGCTTTGAGATGCCGCTTAGCCCAATAAGCAATCTGAAATAGGAGCGACGTAAATTGAACAAATGTGATAGAATTTTTCTGAATTCTTAAATAAACCATAACATGAAATGATCTAATCGGGTCTCTGTTTGCCCTATCCTACAAGTTTAGCAGTGCATTTCACTCGCCATTTTATGCGCTTTGAGATGCCGCTTAGCCCAGTACGCTATCTGAAATAGGAGCGACGTAAGTTGAACAAATGTGATAGAATTACACTGAATTATTATATTAACCGTAATATAAAATGATCTAATCGGGTCTCTGTTTGCCTTATCCTAGAAGTTTAATAGTGCATTTTACTCGCCATTTCATGCGCATTGAGATGCCGCTTAGCCCAATACGCTATCTGAAATAGGACCGACGAAAATTGAACAAATATGATGGAGTTTCGCTGAATTCTTAAATTAACCATAATATAAAATGATCTTATCCGGTCTCTGTTTGCCCTACCCTAGAAGTTTAATAGTGCATTTTACTCGCCATTTCTTGCGCTTTGAGATGCCGCTTTGCCCATTGAGCTATCTGAAATAGGAGCGACGTAAATTGAACAAATGTGAGAGAATTTCGCTGAATTCTTATATTAACCTTAATGTAAAATGTTCTAATCGGGTCTCTGTTCGCCCTACCCTTGAAGATTAATAGTGCATTTCACTCGTCATTTCATGCGCTTTGAGATGCCGCTTAGCCCAATACGCTATCTGAAATAGCAGCGACGTAAGTTGAACAAATGTGATAGAATTTCGCTGAATTCTTATATTAACCAAAATATAAAATGATCTAATCGGGTCTCTGATAGCCCTATCATAGAAGTTTAATAGTGCCTTTTACCCGCCATTCCACGCGCTTTAAGATGCCGCCTAGCCCAGTACGCTATCTGAAATAGGAGCGACGTACGTTGAACAAATGTGATAGAATTACGCTGAATTCTTATATTAACCGTAATATAAAATGAACGAATCGGGTCTCTGTTTGCCTTATCCTAGAAGTTTAATAGTGCATTTTACTCGCCATTTCATGCGCATTGAGATGCCGCTTAGCCCAATACGCTATCTGAAATATCAGCGACGTAAATTGAACAAATGTGATAGAATTTCCCTGAATACTTATATTAACCTTAATGTAAAATGATCTAATCGGGTCTCCGATAGCCCTACCCTAGAAGTTTAATAGTGCATTTCACTCGCCATTTCGTGTGCTTTAAGATGCCGCCTAGCCCAGTACGCTATCTGAAATAGGAGCGACGTATGTTGAACAAATGTGATAGAATTACGCTGCATTCTTATATTAACCGTAATATAAAATGATCTAATCGGGTATCTGTTTGCCTCATCCTAGAAGTTTAATAGTGCATTATACTCGCCATTTCATGCGCTTCGAGATGCCGCTTAGCCCAATACGCTATCTGAAATAGGAGCGACGTAACTTGAACAAATGTGATAGAATTTCGCTGAATTCTTAAATTAACCATAATATAAAATGATCCAATCGGGTCTCTGTTCGCCCAACCATAGAAGTCTAATAGTGCATTTCACTCGGCATTTCATGCGCTTTGAGATGCCGCTTAGCCCAACACGCTATCTGAAATAGGAGCGACGTAAATTGAACAAATGTGATAGAATTTCCCTGAAATCTTATATTAAACAAAATATAAAAGGATCTAATCGGGTCTGTGAATGCCCTATCATAGAAGCTTAATAGTGCATTTTACTCGCCATTCCACGCGGTTTAAGATGCCGGCCAGCCCAGTACGCTATCTGAAATAGGAGCGACGTAAGATGAACAAATGTGATAGAATTACGCTGAATTCTTATATTAACCGTAATATAAAATGAACTAATCGGGTCTCCGTTTGCCTTATCCTAGAAGTTTAATAGTGCATTTCACTCGTCATTTCATGCGCTTTGAGATGACGCTTAGCCCAATACGATATCTGAAATAGGAGCGACGTAAATTGAACAAATGTGATAGAATTTCCCTGAATTCTTATATTAACCAAAATATAAAATAATCTAATCGGGTCTCTGATTGCCCTATCATAGAAGTTTAATAGTGCATTTTACTCGCCATTTCACGCGCTCTAAGATGCCGCCTAGCCCAGTACGCTATCTGAAATAGGAGCGACGTAAATTGAACAAATGCGATAGAATTACGCTGAATTCTTATATTAACCGTAATATAAAATGAACTAATCGGGTCTCTGTTTGCACTACCCTAGAAGTTTAATAGTGCATTCTACTCGCCATTTCATGCGCTTTGAGATGCCGCTTAGCCCAATACGCTATCTGAAATATGAGCGACGTAAATTGAACAAATGTGATAGAATTTCCCTGAAATCTTATATTAAACAAAATATAAAATGATCTAATCGGGTCTGTGAATGCCCTATCATAGAAGCTTAATAGTGCATTTTACTCGCCATTCCACGCGGTTTAAGATGCCGGCCAGCCCAGTACGCTATCTGAAATAGGAGCGACGTAATTTGAAGAAATGTGATAGAATTACGCTGAATTCTTATATTAACCGTAATATAAAATGAACTAATCGGGTCTCCGTTTGCCTTATCCTAGAAGTTTAATAGTGCATTTTACTCGCCATTTCATGCGCTTTGAGATGCCGCTTAGCCCAATACGCTATCTGGTATAGGAGCGACGTAAATTGAACAAATGTGATAGAATTTCCGTGAATTCTTATATTAACCATAATGTAAAATGATCCAATCGGGTCTCTGTTCGCCCTACCATAGAAGTCTAATAGTGCATTTCACTCGCCATTTCATGCGCTTTGAGATGCCGCTTAGCCCAATACGCTATCTGAAATAGGAGCGACGTAAGTTGAACAAATGTGATAGAATTACGCTGAATTCTTTTATTAACCATAATGTAAAATGATCTGCTCGTGTCTCAGTTCGCCCTAGCCTAGAAGTTTAATAGTGCATTTTATTCGCCATTTCATGCGCTTTGAGATGCCGCTTAGACCAATACGCTATCTGAAATTGGAGCGACGCAAATGGAACAAATGTGATAGAATTTCGCTGAATTCTTAAATTAACCATAATATAAAATGATCTAATCGGGTCTCTGCTTGCCCTACCCTAGAAGTTTAATAGTGCATTTCACTCGTCACTTCATGCGCTTTGAGATGCCGCTAAGCCCAATATGCTATCTGAAATAGGAGCGACGTAAATTTTACAAATGTGATAGAATTTCGTTGAATTCTTATGTTAACCAAAATATAAAATGATCTATTCGGGTCTCTGTTTGCACTACCCTAGAAGTTTAATAGTGCATTCTACTCGCCATTTCATGCGCTTTGAGATGCCGCTTAGCCCAATACGCTATCTGAAATATGAGCGACGTAAATTGAACAAATGTGATAGAATTTCCCTGAAATCTTATATTAAACAAAATATAAAATGATCTAATCGGGTCTGTGAATGCCCTATCATAGAAGCTTAATAGTGCATTTTACTCGGCATTCCACGCGGATTAAGATGCCGGCCAGCCCAGTACGCTATCTGAAATAGGAGCGACGTAATTTGAAGAAATGTGATAGAATTACGCTGAATTCTTATATTAACCGTAATATAAAATGAACTAATCGGGTTACTGATTGCCCTACCCTAGAAGTTTAATAGTGCATTTTACTCGCCATTTCATGCGCTTTGAGATGCCGTTTCACCAAATACGATATCTGAAATAGGAGCGACGTAAATTGAACAAATGTGATAGAATTTCGCTGAATTCTTAAATTAACTATAATATAAAATGATCTCATCGGGTCACTGATTGCCCTACCCTAGAAGTTTAATAGTGCATTTTACTCGCCATTTCATGCGCTTTGAGATGCCGCTTAGCTCAATACGCTATGGGAAATATGAGCGACGTAAATTGAACAAATGTGATAGAATTTCGCTGAATTCTTAAATTAACTATAATATAAAATGATCTAATCAGGTCACTGATTGCCCTATCATAGAAGTTTAATAGTGCATTTTACACGCCATTCCACGCGCTTTAAGATGCCGGCCAGCCCAGTACGCTATCTGAAATAGGAGCGACTTAATTGAACGAATGTGATAGAATTTTGCTGAATTCTTAAATTAACCATAATATAAAATGATCTAATCGGGTCTCTGCTTGCCCTACCCTAGAAGTTTAACAATGCATTTTACTCGTCATATCATGCGCTTTGAGATGCCGCTTTGCCCAATACGCTATCTGAAATAGGAGCGACGTAAATTGAACGAATGTGATAGAATTTCGCTCAATTCTTAAATTAACTATAATATAAAATGATCTAATCGGGTCTCTGCTTGCCCTACCCTAGAAGTTTAACAGTGCATTTTACTCTTCATTTCATGCGCTTCGAGATGCCGCTTAGCTCAATACGCTATCTGAAATAGGAGCGACGAAGTTGAACAAATGTGATAGAATTTCGCTGAATTATTTTATTAACCAGAATGTAAAATGATCTAATCTGGTCTCTGTTCGCCCTACCATAGAAGTCTTATAGTGCATTTCACTCGCCATTTCATGCGCTTTGAGATGCCGCTTAGCCCAATACGCTATCTGAAATAGGAGCGACGTAAACTGAACAAATGTGATAGAATTTCCCTGAAATCTTATATTAAACAAAATACAAAATGATCTAATCGGGTCTCTGATTGACCTATCATAGAAGTTTAGTAGTGCATTCTACTCGCCATTCCACGCGCTTTAAGATGCCGCCTATCCCAGAACGCTATCTGAAATAGGAGCGACCTAAATTGAACGAATGTGATAGAATTTCGCTCAATTCTTAAATTAACCATAATATAAAATGATCTAATCGGGTCTCTGTTTGCCCTACCCTAGAACTTTAATAGTGCATTTTACTCGTCATTTCATGCGCTTTGAGATGCCGCTTTGCCCAATACGCTATCTGAAATAGGAGCGACGTACATTGAACAAATGTGATAGAATTTCACTGAATTCTTATATTAACCATAATATAAAATTATCTAATCGGGTCTCTGATTGCCCTAGCATAGAAGTTTAATAGTGCATTTTACTCGCCATTCCGAGCGCTTTAAGATGCCGCATAGCCCAATACGCTATCTGAAATAGGAGCGACGTAAATTGAACAAATGTGATAGAATTTCGCTGAATTCTTAAATTAACTATAATATAAAATGATCTCATCGGGTCACTGATTGCCCTACCCTAGAAGTTTAATAGTGCATTTTACTTGTCATTTCATGCGCTTTGAGATGCCTCTTAGCCCAATACGCTATCTGAAATATGAGCGACGTAAATTGAACAAACGTGATAGAATTTCGCTGAATTCTTATATTAACCATAATATAAAATGATCTAATCGGGTATCTGTTTGCCTTATCCTAGAAGTTTAATAGTGCATTATTCTCGCCATTTCATGCGCTTCGAGATGCCGCTTAACCCAACACGCTATCTGCAATAGCAGCGACGTAAATTGAACAAACGTGATAGAATTTTGCTGAATTCTTAAATTAACCATAGTACAAAATGATCTAATCGGGTCTCTGTTTGCCCTACCCTAGAAGTTTAATAGTGCATTTTGCTCGCCATTTCATGCGCTTTGAGATGACGCTTAGCCCAATACCCTATCTGAAATAGGAGCGACGTAAATTGAACAAATGTGATAGAATATCGCTGAATTCTTAAATTAACTATAATATAAAATGATCTAATCGGGTCACTGATTGCCCTACCCTAGATGTTTAATAGTGCATTTTACTCGCCATTTCATACGCTTTGAGATGCCGCTTAGCCCAATACGCTATGGGAAATATGAGCGACGTAAATTGAACAAATGTGATAGAATTTCGCTGAATTCTTATATTAACAAAAATATAAAATGATCTAATCGGGTCTCTGTTTGCATTATCCTAGAAGTTTAGTATTGCATTTTACGCGCCATTTCATGCGCTTTGACAGGCCGCTTAGCCCAATACGCTATCTGAAATAGGAGCGACGTAAATTGAACAAATGTGATAGAATTTCGCTGAATTCTTAAATTAACTATAATATAAAATGATCTAATCAGGTCACTGATTGCCCTATCATAGAAGTTTAATAGTGCATTTTACACGCCATTCCACGCGCTTTAAGATGCCGGCCAGCCCAGTACGCTATCTGAAATAGGAGCGACGTAATTTGAAGAAATGTGATAGAATTACGCTGAATTCTTATATATACCGTAATATAAAATGATCTAATCGGGTCTATGTTTGTCCTACCCTAGAAGTTTAATAGTCCATTTTATTCGCCATTTCATGCGCTTTGAGATGCCGGTTAGCCCAATACGCTAACTGAAATAGGAGCGACGTAAATAGAACAAATGTGATAGGATTTCCCTGAAATCTTATGTTAAACAAAATATAAAATGATCTAATCGGGTCTCTGACTGCCCTATCATTGAAGTTTAACAGTGCATTTTACTCGCCATTCCACGCGCTTTAAAATGCCGCCTAGCCCAGTACGCTATCTGAAATAGGAGCGACGAAAATTCAACAAATGTGATAGAATCTTGCTGAATTCTTAAATTAAACAAAATATAAAATGATCTAACCGGGTCTCTGACTGCCCTATCATTGAAGTTTAACAGTGCATTTTACTCGCCATTTCATGCGCTTTGAGAGGCCGCTTAGCCCAATACGCTATCTGAAATATGAGCGACACGAATTGAACAAATGTGATAGAATTTCCCTGAAATCTTGTATTAAACAAAATATAAAATGATCTAATCGCGTCTCTGATTGCCCTATCATACAAGTTTAATAGTGCATTTTACTCGCCACTCCACGCGCTTTAGGATACCGCCTAGCCCAGTACGCTATCCGAAATACGAGCGACGTAAATTGAACAAATGTGATAGAATTTTGCTGAATTCTTAAATTAACCATAATATAAAATGATCTAATCGGGTCTCTGTTTGCCCTACCCTAGAAGTTTAATAGTGCATTGTACTCGCCATTTCATGCGCTTCGAGATGCCGCTTAGCTCAATACGCTATCTGAAATAGGAGCGACGTAAATTGAACAAATCTGATAGAATTTCCCTGAAATCTTATATTAAACAAAATACAAAATGATCTAATCGGGTCTCTGATTGCCCTATCATAGAAGTTTAGTAGTGCATTCTACTCGCCATTCCACGCGCTTTAAGATGCCGCCTATCCCAGAACGCTATCTGAAATAGGAGCGACCTAAATTGAACGAATGTGATAGAATTTCGCTCAATTCTTAAATTAACCATAATATAAAATGATCTAATCGGGTCTCTGTTTGCCCTACCCTAGAACTTTAATAGTGAATTTTACTCGTCATTTCATGCGCTTTGAGATGCCGCTTTGCCCAATACGCTATCTGAAATAGGAGCGACGTAAATTGAACAAATGTGATAGAATTTCACTGAATTCTTATATTAACCAAAATATAAAATGATCTAATCGGGTCTCTGATTGCCCTAGCATAGAATTTTAATTTTGCATTTTACTCGCCATTCCGAGTGCTTTAAGATGCCGCATGGCCCAATACGCTATCTGAAATAGGAGCGACGTAAATTTAACAAATGTGATAGAATTTCGCTGAATTCTTAAATTAACTATAATATAAAATGATCTCATCGGGTCACTGATTGCCCTACCCTAGAAGTTTAATAGTGCATTTTACTTGTCATTTCATGCGCTTTGAGATGCCGCTTAGCCCAATACGCTATCTGAAATATGAGCGACGTAAATTGAACAAATGTGATAGAATTTCGCTGAATTCTTATATTAACCATAATATAAAGTGATCTAATCGGGTATCTGTTTGCCTTATCCTAGAAGTTTAATAGTGCATTATTCTCGCCATTTCATGCGCTTCGAGATGCCGCTTAACCCAACACGCTATCTGCAATAGCAGCGACGTAAATTGAACAAACGTGATAGAATATCGCTGAATTCTTAAATTAACTATAATATAAAATGATCTAATCGGGTCACTGATTGCCCTACCCTAGATGTTTAATAGTGCATTTTACTCGCCATTTCATGCGCTTTGAGATGCCGCTTAGCCCAATACGCTATGGGAAATATGAGCGACGTAAATTGAACAAATGTGATAGAATTTCGCTGAATTCTTATATTAACAAAAATATAAAATGATCTAATCGGGTCTCTGTTTGCATTATCCTAGAAGTTTAGTATTGCATTTTACTCGCCATTTCATGCGCTTTGAGATGCCGCTTAGCCCAATACGCTATCTGAAATAGGAGCGACGTAAATTGAACAAATGTGATAGAATTTCGCTGAATTCTTAAATTAACTATAATATAAAATGATCTAATCAGGTCACTGATTGCCCTATCATAGAAGCTTAATAGTGCATTTTACACGCCATTCCACGCGCTTTAAGATGCCGGCCAGCCCAGTACGCTATCTGAAATAGGAGCGATGTAACTTGAACAAATATGATAGAATCTCCCTGAATACTTATATTAACCTTAATGTAAAATGATCTAATCGGGACTCTGTTCGCCCTACCCTAGAAGTTTAATAGTGCATTTTACTCCCCATTCCACGCGCTTTGAGATGCCGGCCAGCCCAGTACGCTATCTGAAATAGGAGCGACGTAATTTGAAGAAATGTGATAGAATTACGCTGAATTCTTATATTAGCCGTAATATAAAGTGATCTAATCGGGTATCTGTTTGCCTTATCCTAGAAGTTTAATAGTGCATTATTCTCGCCATTTCATGCGCTTCGAGATGCCGCTTAACCCAACACGCTATCTGCAATAGCAGCGACGTAAATTGAACAAACGTGATAGAATATCGCTGAATTCTTAAATTAACTATAATATAAAATGATCTAATCGGGTCACTGATTGCCCTATCCTAGATGTTTAATAGTGCATTTTACTCGCCATTTCATGCGCTTTGAGATGCCGCTTAGCCCAATACGCTATGGGAAATATGAGCGACGTAAATTGAACAAATGTGATAGAATTTCGCTGAATTCTTATATTAACAAAAATATAAAATGATCTAATCGGGTCTCTGTTTGCATTATCCTAGAAGTTTAGGATTGCATTTTACTCGCCATTTCATGCGCTTTGAGATGCCGCTTAACCCAGCACGCTATCTGAAATAGGAGCGATGTAACTTGAACAAATGTGATAGAATCTCCCTGAATACTTATATTAACCTTAATGTAAAATGATCTAATCGGGACTCTGTTCGCCCTACCCTAGAAGTTTAATAGTGCATTTTACTCCCCATTCCACGCGCTTTGAGATGCCGGCCAGCCCAGTACGCTATCTGAAATAGGAGCGACGTAATTTGAAGAAATGTGATAGAATTACGCTGAATTCTTATATTAGCCGTAATATAAAATGATCTAATCGGGTCTCTGTTTGCCCTACCCTAGAAGTTTAATAGTGCATTGTACTCGCCATTTCATGCACTTTGAGATGCCGCTTAACCCAATACGCTATCTGAAATAGGAGCAACGAAAGTTGAACAAATGTGATAGAATTTCGCTGAATTATTTTATTAACCAGAATGTAAAATGATCTAATCAGGTCTCTGTTCGCCCTAGCCTAGAAGTTTAATAGTGCATTTTATTCGCCATTTGATGCGCTTTGTGATGCCGCATAGCCCAATACGCTATCTGAAATAGGAGCGACGTAAATTGAACAAATGTGATAGAATTTCCGTGAATCCGTATATTAACCTTAATGTAAAATGATCTAATCGGGTCTCTGTTCGCTCTACCATAGAAGTCTAATGGTGCATTTCACTCACCATTTCATGCGCTTTGTGATGCCGCTTAGCCCAATACGCTATTTGAAATAGGAGCGACGTAAATTGAACAAATGTGATAGAATTTCGCTGAATTCTTAAAGTAACCTTAATATAAAATGATCTAATCGGGTCTCTGGTTTCCCTACCATAGAAGTTTAATAGTGCATTTTACTCGGCATTCCACGCGCCTTAAGATGCCGTCTAGCACAGTACGCTATCTGAAATAGGAGCGACCTAAATTGAACGAATGTGATAGAATTTTGCTGAATTCTTAAATTAACCATAATATAAAATGATCTAATCGGGTCTCTGCTTGCCCTACCCTAGAAGTTTAATAGTGCATTTTAGTCGCCATTTCATGCGCTTTGAGATGCCGCTTCGCCCAATACGCTATCTGAAATAGGAGCGACGTAAATTAAACAAATGTGATAGAATTTCCCTGAAATCTTATATTAAACAAAATATAAAATGATCTAATCGGGTCTCTGATTGCCCTATCATAGAAGTTTAGCAGTGCATTTTGCTCGCCATTCCGCGCGCTTTAAGATGCCGCGTAGCCCAGTTCGCTATCTGAAATATGAGCGACGTAAATTGAACAAATGTGATAGAATTTCGCTGAATTCTTATATTAACCGTAATATAAAATGATCTAATCGGGTCTCTGTTTGCCTTATCCTAGAAGTTTAATAGTGCATTTTACTCGCCATTCCACGCGCTTTAAGATGCCGCCTAGCCCAGTACGCTACGTGAAATAGGAGCGACGTAAGTTGAACAAATGTGATAGAAATACGCCGAATTCTTATATTAACCGTAATATAAAATGATCTAATCGGGTCTCTGTTTGCCTTATCCTAGAAGTTTAATAGTGCATTTTACTCGCCATTCCACGCACTTTAAGATGCCGCATAGCCCAGTACGCTACCTGAAATAGGAGCGACGTAAGTTGAACAAATGTGATAGAATTACGCTGAATTCTTATATTAACCGTAATATAAAATGATCTAATCGGGTCTCTGTTTGCCTTATCCTAGAAGTTTGATTGTGCATTTTACTCGCCATTTCATGCGCTTTGAGATGCCGCTTAGCCCAATACGCTATCTGAAATAGAAGCGACGTAAATTGAACAAATGTGATAGAATTTTGCTGAATGCTTAAATTAACCACAATATAAAATGATCTAATCGGGTCTCTGTTTGCCCTACCCTAGTAGTTTAATTGTGCATTTTACTCGCCATTTCATGCGCTTTGAGATGCCGCTTATCCCAATACGCTATCTGAAATAGGAGCGACGTAAGTTGAACAAATGTGATAGAATTTCGCTGAATTCTTATATTAACCAAAATATAAAATGATCTAATCGGGTCTCTGTTTGCCTTATCCTAGAAGTTTAGTATTGCATTTTACTCGCCATTTCATGCGCTTTGAGATGCCGCTTAGCCCAACACGCTATCTGAAATAGGAGCGACGTAAATTGAACAAATGTGATAGAATTTCCCTGAAATCTTATATTAAACAAAATATAAAATGATCTAATCGGGTTTCTGATTGCCCTATCATAGAAGTTTAGTAGTGCATTCTACTCGCCATTCCACGCGCTTTAAGATGCCGCCTAGCCAAGTACGCTATCTGAAATAGGAGCGACGTAAATTGAACAAATGTGATAAAATTTTGCTGACATCTTAAATTAACCATAATATAAAATGATCTAATCGGGTCTCTGTTTGCCTTATCCTAGAAGTTTAATAGGGCATTTTACTCGCCATTTCATGCGCTTTGAAATGCCGCTTAGCCCAATACGCTATCTGAAATAGGAGCGACGTAAATTGAACAAGTGTGATAGAATTTCACTGAATTCTTAAATTAACCATAATATAAAAAATGATCTAATCGGGTCTCTGCTTGCCCTACCCTAGAAGTTTAATAGTGCATTTTAGTCGCCATTTCAGGCGCTTTGAGATGCCGCTTCGCCCAATACGCTATCTGAAATAGGAGCGACGTAAATTAAACAAATGTGATAGAATTTCCTGAATCTTATATTAAACAAAATATAAAATGATCTAATCGGGTCTCTTGTTTGCCTTATCCTAGAAGTTTAGTAGTGCATTTTACTCGCCATTCCACGCGCTTTAAGATGCCGCCTAGCCCAGTACGCTATCTAATTAGGAGCGACGTAAGTTGAACAAATGTGATAGAATTTCGCTCAATCTTAAATTAACCATATATAAAATGATCTAATCGGGTCTCTGTTTGCCCTACCCTAGAACTTTAATAGTGCATTTTACTCGTCATTTCATGCGCTTTGAGATGCCGCTTAGCCTAATACGCTATCTGAAAATAGAAGCGATATAAGTTGAACAAATGTGATAGAATTTCGCTGAATTCTTTTATTAACCATAATGTGAAATGATCTAATCGGATCTCTGTTCGCCCTAGCCTAGAACTTTAATAGTGCATTATATTCGCCATTTCATACGCTTTGAGATGCCGCTTTGCCCAATACGCTATCTGAAATAGGAGCGACATAAATTGAACAAATGTGCTAGAATTTCACTGAATTCTTATATTAACCAAAATATAAAATGATCTAATCGGGTCTCTGTTTGCCTTATCCTAGAAGTTTGGTATTGCATTTAACTCGCCATTTCAT
Organism: Macropis europaea; assembly: GCA_916610135.2. NCBI lineage: Eukaryota > Metazoa > Arthropoda > Insecta > Hymenoptera > Melittidae > Macropis > Macropis europaea. Next base: position 24,957 of record CAKAJE020000911.1, read on the forward strand.
GCGCTTTGAGATGCCGCTTAGCCCAACACGCTATCTGAAATAGGAGCGATGTAATAGAACAAATGTGATAGAATTTCCCTGAAACCTTATATTAAACAAAATATTAAATGATCTAATCGGGTCTCTGATTGCCCTATCATAGATGTTTAGCAGTGCATTTTACTCGCCATTCCACGCGCTTTAAGATGCGCATAGCCAGTACGCTATCTAAATTAGGAGCGACGTAAGTTGACAAATGTGATAGAATTTCGCTCAATTCTTAAATTAACCCATAATATAAAATGATCTAATCGGGTCTCTGTTTGCCCTACCCTAGAACTTTAAGTTAGTGCATTTTACTCGTATTTCATGCGCTTTGAGATGCCGCTTAGCCTAATACGCTATCTGAAATAGAAGCGATATAAGTTGAACAAATGTGATAGAATTTCGCTGAATTCTTTTATTAACCATAATGTAAAATGATCTAATCGGATCTCTGTTCGCCCTAGCCTAGAACTTTAATAGTGCATTTTATTCGCAATTTCATACGCTTTGAGATGCCGCTTTGCCCAATACGCTATCTGAAATAGGAGCGACGTAAATTGAACAAATGTGATAGAATTTCACTGAATTCTTATATTAACCAAATATAAAATGATCTAATCTGGTCTCTGATTGCCCTATCATAGAAGTTTAGTAGTGCATTTTACTCGCCATTCCACGCGCTTTAGGATGCCGCCTAGCACAGTACGCTATCTGAAATAGGAGCGACGTAAGTTGAACAAATGTGATAGAATTTTGCTGAATTCTTATATTAACCATAATATAAAATGATCTAATCGGGTCTCTGTTTGCCCTACCCTAGAAGTTTAATAGTGCATTTTACTCGCCATTTCATGCGCCTTCAGATGCCGCTTAGCCCAATAAGCTATCTGAAATAGGAGCGACGTAAATTGAACAAATGTGATAGAATTTCCCTGAAATCTTATATTAAACAAAATATAAAATGATATAATCGGGTCTCTGATTGCAATATCATAGAAGTTTAACAGTGTATTTCACTCGTCATTTCATGCGCTTTGACATGCCGCTTAGCCCAATAAGCTATCTGAAATAGGAGCGACGTAAATTGAACAAATGTGATAGAATTTCCATGAAATCTTATATTAAACAAAATATAAAATCAGCTAATCGGGTCTCTGATTGCCCTGTCATAAAAGTTGAGCTGTGCATTTTACTCGCCATTCCACGCGCTTTAAGATGGCGCCTAGCCCAGTACGCTATCTGAAATAGGAGCGACGTAAGTTGAACAAATGTGATAGAATTTTGCTGATTCTTAAATTAACCATAATATAAAATGATCTAATCGGGTCTCTGTTTGCCCTACCATAGAAGTTTAATAGTGCATTTCACTCGTCATTTCATTCGCTTTGAGACGACGCTTCGCCCAATAAGCTATTTGAAATAGGAGCGACGTAAATTGAACAAATGTGATAGAATTTCGCTGAATTCTTAAAGTAACCTTAATATAAAATGATCTAATCGGGTCTCTGGTTTCCCTACCATACAAGTTTAATAGTGCATTTTACTCGCCATTCCACGCGCCTTAAGATGCCGTCTAGTACAGTACGCTATCTGAAATAGGAGCGACGTAAATTGAACAAATGTGATAGAATTTCGCTGAATTCTTAAAGTAACCTTAATATAAAATGATTTAATCGGGTCTCTGTTTGCCCTACCCTAGAAGTTAATAGTGCATTTCACTCGTCATTTCATGCGCTTTGAGATGCCGCTAAGCACAATAAGCTATCTGGATAGACAGCGACGTAAATTGAACAAATGTGAAAGAATTACGCCGCATTCTTATATTAACCGTAATATAAAATGATCTAATCGGGTCTCTGTTTGCCTTATCCTAGAAGTTTAATAGTGCATTTTTACTCGCCATTCCACGCGCTTTAAGATGCCGCCAAGCCCAGTACGCTACCTGAAATAGGAGCGACGTAAGTTGAACAAATGTGATAGAATTTCGTTGAATTCTTAAATTAACCATAGTACAAAAATGATCTAATCGGGTCTCTGTTTGCCCTACCCTAGAAGTTTAATAGTGCATTTTACTCGCCATTCCACGCGCTTTAAGATGCCGCCTAGCCCAGTACGCTATCTGAAATAGGAGCGACGTAAATTGAACAAATGTGATAAATTTTGCAGACATCTTAAATTAACCATAATATAAAATGATTTAATCGGGTATCTGTTTGCCCTACCCTAGAAGTTTAATAGTGCATTTTACTCGCCATTTCATGCGCCTTCAGATGCCGCTAAGCACAATAAGCTATATGGAATAGCAGCGACGTAAATTGAACAAATGTGATAGAATTACGCCGTATTCTTATATTTACCGTAATATAAAATGATCTAATCAGGTCTCTGTTTGCCTTATCCTAGAAGTTTAATAGTGCATTTTACTCGCCACTTCATGCGCTTTGAGATGCCGCTTAGCCCAATGCGCTATCTGAAATAGGAGCGACGTAAATTGAACAAATGTGATAGAATTTCGCTGAATTCTTAAATTAACCATAATATAAAATGATCTAATCGGGTCTCTGTACGCCCTACCATAGAAGTCTAATAGTGCATTTCACTCGCCATTCCACGCGCTTTAAGATGCGGCCGAACCCAGTACGCTATCTGAAATAGGAGCGACGTAAATTGAACAAATGTGATAGAATTTTGCTGAATTCTTAAATTAACCATAATATAAAATGATCTAATCGGGTGTCTGTTTGCCCTACCCTAGAAGCTTAATATTGCATTTTACTCGCCATTTCATGCGCTTTGAGCTGCCGCTTAGCCCAATACGCTATCGGAAATAGGAGCGACGTAAGTTGAAAAAATGTGATAGAGTTTCGCTGAATTCTTTTATGAACCATAATGTAAAATGATCTAATCGGGTCTCTGTTCTCCCTAGCCTAGAAGTTTAATAGTGCATTATAATCTCCATTTCATGCGCTTTGAGATGCCGCTTAGCCCAATACGCTATCTGAAATAGGAGCGACGTAAATTGAACAAATGTGATAGAAATTCCCTGAAATCTGATATTATACAAAATATAAAATGATCTAATCGGGTCTCTGATTGCCCTATCATAGAAGTTTAGTAGTGCATTTTACTCGCCATTCCACGCGCTTTAAGATGCCGCCTAGCCCAGTACGCTATCTGAAATAGGAGCGACGTAAATTGAACAAATGTGATAGAATTTCGCTGAATTCTTATATTAACCAAAATATAAAATGATCTAATCGGGTCTCTGATTGCCCTATCATAGAAGATTAATAGTGAATTTTACTCGCCACTCCACGCGGTTTAGGATGCCGCCTAGCCCAGTACGCTATCCGAAATAGGAGCGACGTAAATTGAACAAATGTGATAGAATTTCGCTGAATTCTTAAATTAACCATAATATAAAATGATCTAATCGGGTCTCTGTTCGCCCTACCATAGAAGTCTAATAGTGCATTTCACTCGCCATTCCACGCGCTTTAAGATGCGGCCGAACCCAGTACGCTATCTGAAATAGGAGCGACGTAAATTGAACAAATGTGATAGAATTTTGCTGAATTCTTAAATTAACCATAATACAAAATGATCTAATCGGGTCTCTGTTTGCCCTACTCTAGAAGTATAAGAGTGCATTTTACTCGCCATTTCCTGCGCTTTGAGATGCCGCTTAGCGCAATACGCTATCTGACATATGAGCGACGCAAATTGAACAAATGTGATAAAATTTCGCTGAATTATTAAATTAACTATAATATAAATTGATCTAATCGGGTCACTGATTGCCCTATCATAGAAGTTTAATAGTGCATTTTACTCGCCATTTCATGCGCTTTGAGATGCTGCTTAGCCCAATACGCTATCTGAAACAGGAGCGACGTAAATTGAACAAATGTGATAGAATTTTGCTGAATTCTTAAATTAACCATAATATAAAATGATCTAATCGGGTATCTGTTTGCCCTACCCTAGAAGCTTAATATTGCATTTTACTCGCCATTTCATGCGCTTGGGCTGCCGCTTAACCCAATACGCTATCTGAAATAGGAGCGACGCAAGTTGAAAAAATGTGATAGAATTTCGCTAAATTCTTATATTAACCTTAATGTAAAATGATCTAATCGGGTCTCTGTTTGCCCTAGCCAAGAAGATTAATAGTGCATTTTATTGGACATTCCATGCGCCTTGAGATGCCGCTTAGCCCAATACGCTATCTGAAATAGGAGCGACGTAAATTGAACAAATGTGATGGAATTTCCCTGAATTCTTATATTAACCTTAATGTAAAATGATCTAATCGGGTCTCTGTTTGCCCTAGCCTAGAAGATTAATAGTGCATTTTATTGGACATTCCAAGCGCTTTGAGATGCCGCTTAGCCCAATACTCTATCTGAAATAGGAGCGCCGTAAATTGAACAAATGTGATAGAATTTCCCTGAATTCGTATATTAACCCAAATATAAAATGATCTAATCGAGTCTCTGATTGCCCTATCATCGAAGTTTGATAGTGCATTTCACTCGCCATTCCACGCGCTTTAAGATGCCGCCTAGCCTAGCACGCTATCCGAAATAGGAGCGACGTAAATTGAACAAGTGTGATAGAATTTTGCTGAATTCATAAATTAACCATAATATAAAATGATCTAATCGGGTCTCTGTTCGCCCTACCATAGAAGTCTAATAGTGCATTTCACTCGCCATTCCACGCGCTTTAAGATGCCGCCGAGCCCAATACGCTATCTGAAATAGGAGCGACGAAAGTTGAACAAAGGTGATAGAATTTCGCTGAATTATTTTATTAACCAGAATGTAAAATGATCTAATCTGGTCTCTGTTCGCCCGAGCCTAGAAGTTTAATAGTGGATTTTACTCGGCATTCCACGCGCTTTAAGATGCCGCCTAGCCCAGTACGCAATCTGAAATGGGAGCGACCTAAATTGAACGAATGTGATAGAATTTTGCTGAATTCTTAAATTAACCATAATATAAAATGATCTAATCGGGTCTCTGCTTGCGCTACCCTAGAAGTTTAATAGTGCATTTTAGTCGCCATTTCATGCGCTTTGAGATGCCGCATCGCCCAATACGCTATCTGAAATAGGAGCGACGAAAATTAAACAAATGTGATAGAATTTCCCTGAAATCTTATATTAAACAAAATATAAAATGATATAATCGGGTCTCTGATTGCCCTGTCATAGAAGAATAGTAGTGCATTTTGCTCGCCATTCCACGCGCTTTAAGATGCCGCCTAGCCCAGTACGCTACCTGAAATAGGAGCGACGTAAGTTGAACAAATGTGATAGAATTACGCTGAATTCTTATATTAACCGTAATATAAAATGATCTAATCGGGCCTCTGTTTGCCCTACCCTAGAAGTTTAATAGTGCATTTCACTCGCCATTTCATGCGCCTTCAGATGCCGCTTAGCCCAATACGCTATCTGAAATAGGGGCGACGTAAATTGAACAAATGTGATAGAATTTCGCTGAATTCTTAAATTAACCATAATATAAAATGATCTAATCGGGTCTCTGTTTGCCCTACCCTAGAAGTTTAATAGTGCATTTCACTCGTCATTTCATGCGCTTTGAGATGCCGCTAATCACAATAAGCTATCTGGAATAGCAGTGACGTAAATTGAACAAATGTGATAGAATTACGCCGCATTCTTATATTTACCGTAATATAAAATGATCTAATCGGGTCTCTGATTGCCCTATCATAGAAGTTTAGTAGTGCATTTTACTCGCCATTCCATGCGCTTTAAGATGCCGCCTAGCCCAGTACGCTATCTGAAATAGGAGCGACGTAAATTGAACAAGTGTGATAGAATTTTGCTGAATTCTTAAATTAACCATAATATAAAATGATCTAATCGGGTCTCTGTTCGCGCTACCATAGAAGTCTAATAGTGCATTTCACTCGCCATTCTACGCGCTTTAAGATGCCGCCGAGCCCAATACGCTATCTGAAACAGAAGCGACGTAAATTGAACAAATGTGATAGAATTTTGCGGAATTCTTAAATTAACCGTAATATAAAATGATCTAATCGGGTCTCTGTTTGCCCCAGCCTAGAAGTTTAAGAGTGCATTTTATTCACCATTTCATGTGCTTTGAGATGCCGCTTAGCCGAATACGCAATCTGAATTAGGAGCGACGTAAATTGAACAAATGTGATACAAATTCCCTGAAATCTGATATTAAACAAAATATAAAATGATCTAACCGGGTCTCTGATTGCCCTATCATAGAAGTTTAGTAGTGCACTTTACTCGCCATTCCACGCGCTTTAAGATGCCGCCTAGCCCAGTACGCTATCTGAAATAGGAGCGACGTAAATTAAACAGATGTGATAAAATTTAGCTGACATCTTAAATTAACCAGAATATAAAATGATCTAACCGGGTCTCTGTTTGCCCTACCCTAGAAGTTTAATAGTGCATTTTACTCGCCATTTCATGCGCTCTGAGATGCCGCTTAGCCCAATACGCTATCTGAAATAGGAGCGACGAAAGTTGAACAAAGGTGATAGAATTTCGCTGAATATTTTATTAACCAGAATGTAAAATGATCTAATCGGGTCTCTGTTCGCCCGAGCCTAGAAGTTTAATGGTGGATTTTACTCGGCATTCCACGCGCTTTAAGATGCCGCCTAGCCCAGTACGCAATCTGAAATGGGGAGCGACCTAAATTGAACGAATGTGATAGAATTTTGCTGAATTCTTAAATTAACCATAATATAAAATGATCTAATCGGGTCTCTGCTTGCGCTACCCTAGAAGTTTAATAGTGCATTTTAGTCGCCATTTCATGCGCTTTGAGATGCCGCATCGCCCAATACGCTATCTGAAATAGGAGCGACGAAAATTAAACAAATGTGATAGAATTTCCCTGAAATCTTATATTAAACAAAATATAAAATGATATAATCGGGGTCTCTGATTGCCCTGTCATAGAAGTATAGTAGTGCATTTTGCTCGCCATTCCACGCGCTTTAAGATGCCGCCTAGCCCAGTACGCTACCTGAAATAGGAGCGACGTAAGTTGAACAAATGTGATAGAATTACGCTGAATTCTTATATTAACCGTAATATAAAATGATCTAATCGGGCCTCTGTTTGCTCTACCCTAGAAGTTTAATAGTGCATTTCACTCGCCATTTCATGCGCCTTCAGATGCCGCTTAGCCCAATACGCTATCTGAAATAGGAGCGACGTAAATTGAACAAATGTGATAGAATTTCGCTGAATTCTTAAATTAACCATAATATAAAATGATCTAATCGGGTCTCTGTTCGCGCTACCATAGAAGTCTAATAGTGCATTTCACTCGCCATTCTACGCGCTTTAAGATGCCGCCGAGCCCAATACGCTATCTGAAACAGAAGCGACGTAAATTGAACAAATGTGATAGAATTTTGCGGAATTCTTAAATTAACCGTAATATAAAATGATCTAATCGGGTCTCTGTTTGCCCCAGCCTAGAAGTTTAAGAGTGCATTTTATTCACCATTTCATGTGCTTTGAGATGCCGCTTAGCCGAATACGCAATCTGAATTAGGAGCGACGTAAATTGAACAAATGTGATACAAATTCCCTGAAATCTGATATTAAACAAAATATAAAATGATCTAACCGGGTCTCTGATTGCCCTATCATAGAAGTTTAGTAGTGCACTTTACTCGCCATTCCACGCGCTTTAAGATGCCGCCTAGCCCAGTACGCTATCTGAAATAGGAGCGACGTAAATTAAACAGATGTGATAAAATTTAGCTGACATCTTAAATTAACCAGAATATAAAATGATCTAATCGGGTCTCTGTTTGCCCAACCCTAGAAGTTTAATAGTGCATTTTACTCGCCATTTAATGCGCCTTCAGATGCCTCTTAGCCCAATACGCTATCTGAAATAGGAGCGACGTAAATTGAACAAATGTGATAGAATTTCGCTGAATTCTTAAATTAACCATAATATAAAATGATCTAATCGGGTCTCTTGTTTGCCCTACCCTAGAAGTTTAATAGTGCATTTCACTCGCCATTCCACGCGCTTTAAGATGCCGCCTAGCGCAGTACGCTATCTTAAATAGGAGCGACGTAAATTGAACAAATGTGATAGAATTTTGCTGAATTCTTAAATTAACCATAATACAAAATGATCTAATCGGGTCTCTGTTTGCCCTACTCTAGAAGTATAAGAGTGCATTTTACTCGCCATTTCCTGCGCTTTGAGATGCCGCTTAGCGCAATACGCTATCTGACATATGAGCGACGCAAATTGAACAAATGTGATAGAATTTCGCTGAATTCTTATATTAACCAAAGTATAAAATGATCTAATCGGGTCTCTGATTGCCCTATCATAGAAGTTTAATATTGCATTTTACTCGACATTCCGCGCGCTTTAAGATGCCGCTTAGCCCAGTACGGTATCTGAAATAGGAGCGACGTAAATTGAACAAATGTGATAGAATTTCGCTGAATTCTTAAATTAACCATAATATAAAATGATCTAATTGAGTCTCTGCTTGCCCTACCCTAGAAGTTTAATAGTGCATTTCACTCCACATTTCATGCGCTTTGAGATGCCGCTATGCCCAATACGGTATCTGAAATAGGAGCGACGTAAATTGAACGAATGTGATAGTATTTCGCTGAATTCTTAAATTAACCATAATATAAAATGATCTAGTCGGGTCTCTGTTTGCCCTACCCTAGAACTTTAATAGTGCATTTTACTCCTCATTTCATGCGCTTTGAGATGCCGCTTAGAACAATACGCTATCTGAAATAGGAGCGATATAAATTGAACAAATGTGATAGAATTTCGCTGAATTCTTATATTAACCAAAATATAAAATGATCTAATCGGGTCTCTGATTGCCCTATCATAGAAGTTTAATAGTGCATTTTACTCGACATTCCGCGCGCTTTAAGATGCCGCTTAGCCCAGTACGCTATCTGAAATAGGAGCGACGTAAATTGAACAAATGTGATTGAATTTTGCTGAATTCTTAAATTAACCATAATATAAAATGATCTAATCGGGTCTCAGTTTGCCCTACCCTAGAAGTTTAATAGTGCGTTTTACTCGCCATTTCATGCGCTTTGAGATGCCGCTTAGCCCAATACGCTATCTGAAATAGGAGCGACGTAAGATGAACAAATGTGATAGAATTTCGCTGAATTCTTTTATTAACCATAATGTAAAATGATCTAATCGGGTCTCTGTTCGCCCTAGCCTAGAAGTATAATAGTGCATTTTACTCGCCATTTCATGCGCTTTGAGATGCCGCCTCGCCCAGTACGCTATCTGAAATAGGAGCGACGTAAATTGAACAAATGTGTTAGAATTACGCTTGATTCTTATATTAACCGTAATATAAAATGATCTAATCGGGTCTCTGTTTGTCCTACCCTAGAAGTTTAATAGAGCATTTCACTCGTCAATCCATGCGCTTTGAGATGCCGCTTAGCCCAATACGCTATCTGAAATAGGAGCGACGTAAATTGAACAAATGTGATAGAATTTCGCTGAATTCTTATATTAACCAAAATATAAAATGATCTAATCGGGTCTCTGATTGCCCTATCATAGAAGTTTGATAGTGCATTTTACTCGCCATTCCACGCGCTTTAAGATGCCGCCCAGCACAGTACGCTATCTGAAATAGGAGCTACGTAAGTTGAACAAATGTGACAGAATTACGCTGAATTCTTATATTAACCTTAATGTAAAATGATCCAATCGGGTCTCTGTTCGCCCTACTCTAGAAGTTTAATAGTGCATTTCACTCGTCATTTCATGCGCTTTGAGATGCCGCTTAGCCCAATAAGCTATCTGAAATAGGAGCGACGTAAATTGAACAAATGTGATAGAATTTCGCTGAATTCTTATATTAACCAAAATATAAAATGATCTAATCGGGTCTCTGATTGCCCTATCATAGAAGTTTAATAGTGCATTTTACTCGCCATTCCGCGCGCTTTAAGATACCGCCTAGCCCAGTATGCTATCTGAAATAGGAACTACGTAAATTGAATAAATGTGATAGAATTTTGCTGAATTCTTAAATTAAGCATAATATAAAATGATCTAATCGGGTCTCTGATTGCCCTACACTAGAAGTATAATAGTGCATTTTACTCGCCATTCCACGCGCTTTAAGATGCCGCCTATCCGAGTACGCTGTTTGAAATAGGAGCAACGTAAATTGAACAAATGTGACAGAATTACGCTGAATTCTTATATTAACCGTAATATAAAATGATCTAATCGGGTCTCTGTTTGCCTTATCCTAGAAGTTTAGTAGTGCATTTTACTCGCCATTTCATGCGCTTTGAGATGCCGCTTAGCCCAATACGCTATCTGAAATAGGAGCGACGTAAATTGAACAAATGTGATAGAATTTCGCTGAATTCTAATATTAACCAAAATATGAAATGATCTAATCGGGTCTCTGATTGCCCTATCATAGAAGTTTGATAGTGTATTTTACTCGATATTCCACGCGCTTTAAGTTGCCGCCTAGCCCAGTACGCTATCTGAAATAGGAGCTACGTAAGTTGAACAAATGTGACAGAATTACGCTAAATTCTTATATTAACCGTAATATAAAATGATCTAATCGGGGTCTCTGTTTGCCTTATCCTAGAAGCTTAGTAGTGCATTTTACTCGCCATTTCATGCGCTTTGAGATGCCGCTTAGCCCAATACGCTATCTGAAATAGGAGCGACGTAAATTGAACAAATGTGATAGAATTTCGCTGAATTCTAATATTAACCAAAATATGAAATGATCTAATCGTGTCTCTGTTTGCCCTTCCCTAGAAGTTTAATAGTGCATTTTACTCGCCATGTCTTGCGCTTTGAGATGCAGCTTACCCCAATACGCTATCTGAAATAGGAGCGACGTAAATTGAACAAATGTGATAGAATTTCTCTGAATTCTTATATTAACCAAAATACAAAATGATCTAATCGGGTCTCTGATTGCCCTATCATAGAAGTTTGATAGTGCATTTTACTCGCCATTCCACGCGCTTTAAGATGCCGCCCAGCACAGTACGCTATCTGAAATAGGAGCTACGTAAGTTGAACAAATGTGACAGAATTACGCTGAATTCTTATATTAACCTTAATGTAAAATGATCCAATCGGGTCTCTGTTCGCCCTACTCTAGAAGTTTAATAGTGCATTTCACTCGTCATTTCATGCGCTTTGAGATGCCGCTTAGCCCAATAAGCTATCTGAAATAGGAGCGACGTAAATTGAACAAATGTGATAGAATTTCGCTGAATTCTTATATTAACCAAAATATAAAATGTTCTAATCGGGTCTCTGATTGCCCTATCATAGAAGTTTAATAGTGCATTTTACTCGCCATTCCGCGCGCTTTAAGATACCGCCTAGCCCAGTATGCTATCTGAAATAGGAACTACGTAAATTGAATAAATGTGATAGAATTTTGCTGAATTCTTAAATTAAGCATAATATAAAATGATCTAATCGGGTCTCTGATTGCCCTACACTAGAAGTATAATAGTGCATTTTACTCGCCATTCCACGCGCTTTAAGATGCCGCCTATCCGAGTACGCTATTTGAAATAGGAGCAACGTAAATTGAACAAATGTGACAGAATTACGCTGAAATCTTATATTAACCGTAATATAAAATGATCTAATCGGATCTCTGTTTGCCTTATCCTAGAAGTTTAGTAGTGCATTTTACTCGCCATTTCATGCGCTTTGAGATGCCGCTTAGCCCAATGCGCTATCTGAAATAGGAGCGACGTAAATTGAACAAATGTGATAGAATTTCGCTGAATTCTAATATTAACCAAAATATGAAATGATCTAATCGGGTCTCTGATTGCCCTATCATAGAAGTTTGATAGTGTATTTTACTCGATATTCCACGCGCTTTAAGTTGCCGCCTAGCCCAGTACGCTATCTGAAATAGGAGCTACGTAAGTTGAACAAATGTGACAGAATTACGCTGAATTCTTATATTAACCGTAATATAAAATGATCTAATCGGGTCTCTGTTTGCCTTATCCTAGAAGCTTAGTAGTGCATTTTACTCGCCATTTCATGCGCTTTGAGATGCCGCTTAGCCCAATACGCTATCTGAAATAGGAGCGACGTAAATTGAACAAATGTGATAGAATTTCGCTGAATTCTAATATTAACCAAAATATGAAATGATCTAATCGTGTCTCTGTTTGCCCTACCCTAGAAGTTTAATAGTGCATTTTACTCGCCATGTCTTGCGCTTTGAGATGCAGCTTACCCCAATACGCTATCTGAAATAGGAGCGACGTAAATTGAACGAATGTGATAGAATTTCGCTGAATTCTGATATTAACCAAAACATAAAATGATCTAATCGGGTCTTTGACTGCCCTATCATAGAAGTATAATAGTGCATTTTACTCGCCATTCCACGCGCTTTAAGATGCCGCCTAGCCCAGGACGCTATCTGAAATAGGAGCTACGTAAGTTGAACAAATGTGACAGAGTTACGCTGAATTCTTATATTAACCGCAATATAAAATGATCTAATCGGGTCTCTGTTTGCCTTATCCTAGAAGTTTAATAGTGCATTTTACTCGCCATTTCATGCGCTTTGAGATGCCGCTTAGCCCAGTACGCTATCTGAAATAGGAGCGACGTAAATTGAACAAATGTGACAGAATTACGCTGAATTCTTATATTAACCGTAATATAAAATGATCTAATCGGGCCTCTGTTTGCCTTATCCTAGAAGCTTAGTAGTGCATTTTACTCGCCATTTCATGCGCTTTGAGATGCCGCTTAGCCCAATACGCTATCTGAAATAGGAGCGACGTAAATTGAACAAATGTGATAGAATTTCGCTGAATTGTAATATTAACCAAAATATGAAATGATCTAATCGTGTCTCTGTTTGCCCTACCCTAGAAGTTTATTAGTGCATTTTACTCGCCATGTCTTGCGCTTTGAGATGCAGCTTACCCCAATACGCTATCTGAAATAGGAGCGACGTAAATTGAACAAATGTGATAGAATTTCGCTGAATTCTTATATTAACCAAAACATAAAATGATCTAATCGGGTCTCTGATTGCCCTATCATAGAAGTATAATAGTGCATTTTACTCGCCATTCCACGCGCTTTAAGATGCCGCCTAGCCCAGGACGCTATCTGAAATAGGAGCTACGTAAGTTGAACAAATGTGACAGAGTTACGCTGAATTCTTATATTAACCGCAATATAAAATGATCTAATCGGGTCTCTGTTTGCCTACCCTAGAAGTTTAGTAGTGCATTTTACTCGCCATGTCTTGCGCTTTGAGATGCAGCTTACCCCAATACGCTATCTGAAATAGGAGCGACGTAAATTGAACAAATGTGATAGAATTTCGCTGAATTCTTATATTAACCAAAACATAAAATGATCTAATCGGGTCTCTGATTGCCCTATCATAGAAGTTTAATACTGCATTTTACCCGCCATTCCACGCGCTTTAAGATGCTGCCTAGCCCAGTACGCTATCTGAAATAGGAGCTACGTAAGTTGAACAAATGTGTCAGAGTTACGCTGAATTCTTATATTAACCGCAATATAAAATGATCTAATCGGGTCTCTGTTTGCCTTATCCTAGAAGTTTAATAGTGCATTTTACTCGCCATTTCATGCGCTTTGAGATGCCGCTTAGCCCAATAAGCTATCTGAAATAGGAGCGACGTAAATTGACCAAATGTGATAGAATTTCGCTGAATTCTTGTATTAACCAAAACATAAAATGATCTAATCGGGTCTCTGATTGCCCTATCATAGAAGTTTAATAGTGCATTTTACCCGCCATTCCGCGCGCTTTAAGATGCCGCCTAGCCCAATACGCTATCTGAAATAGGAGCGACGTAAATTTAACAAATGTGATAGAATTTCGCTGAATTCTTATATTAACCTCAATGTAAAATGATCTAATCGGGTCTTCGTTCGCCCTACCCTAGAAGTTTAATAGTGCATTTCACTCGTCATTTCATGCGCTTTGAGATGCCGCTTAGCCCAATAAGCTATCTGAAATAGGAGCGACGTAAATTGACCAAATGTGATAGAACTTCGCTGAATTCTTATATTAACCAAAATATAAAATGATCTAATCGGGTCTCTGATTGCCCTATCATAGAAGTTTAATAGTGAATTTTACTCGCCATTCCACGCGCTTTAAGATGCCGCATAGCCCAGTACGCTATCTGAAATAGGAACGACGTAAATTGAACTAATGTGATAGAATTTTGCTGAATTCTTAAATTAACCATAATATAAAATGATCTGATCGGGTCTCTGATTGCCCTACCCTAGAAGTTTACAAGTGCATTTTACTCGCCATTTCATGCGCTTTGAGATGCAGCTTAGCCCAATACGCTATCTGAAATAGGAGCGACGTAAATTGAACAAATGTGATAGAATTTCGCTGCATTCTTATATTAACCAAAATATAAAATGATCTAATCGGGTCTCTGATTGCCCTATCATAGAAGTTTAATAGTGCATTTTACTCGCCATTCCATGCGCTTTAAGATTCCGCCTAGCCCAGTACGCTATCTGAAATAGGAGCGACGGAAACTGAACAAATGTGATAGAATTTTGCTGAATTCTTAAATTAACCATAATATAAAATGATCTAGTCGGGTCTCTGATTGCCCTACCCTAGAAGTTTAATAGTGCATTTTACTCGCCATTTCATGCGCTTTGAGATGCCGCTTGGGCCAATACGCTATCTGAAATAGGAGCGACGTAAATTGAACAAATGTGATAGAATTTCGCTGAATTCTTATATTAACCAAAATATAAAATGATCTAATCGGGTCTCTGATTGCCCTATCATAGAAGTTTGCTAGTGTATTTTACTCGACATTCCACGCGCTTTAAGATGCCGCCTAGCCCAGGACGCTATCTGAAATAGGAGCTACGTAAGTTGAACAAATATGACAGGGTTACGTTGAATTCTTATATTAACCGCAATATAAAATGATCTAATCGGGTCTCTGTTTGCCTACCCTAGAAGTTTAGTAGTGCATTTTACTCGCCATGTCTTGCGCATTGAGATGCAGCTTACCCCAATACGCTATCTGAAATAGGAGCGACGTAAGTTGAACAAATGTGATAGAATTTCGCTGAATTCTTTTATTAACCATAATGTAAAATGATCTAATCGGGTCTCTGTTCGCCCTAGCCTAGAAGTTTAAGAGCTCATGTTATTCGCCATTTCATGCGCTTTGAGATGCCGCTTAGCCCAATACGCTATCTGAAATAGGAGCGACGTAAATTGAACAAATGTGATAGAATTTTGCTGAATTCTTAAATTAACCATAATATAAAATGATCTAATCGGGTCTCTGTTTGCCCTACCCTAGAAGTTTAGTAGTGCATTTTACTCGCCCTTCCACGCGCTTTAAGATGCCGCCTAGCCCTGTACGCTATCTGAAATAGGAGCGATGTAAGTTGAACAAATGTGATAGAATTACGCTGAATTCTTATATTAACCGTAATATAAAATGATCTAATCGGGTATCTGTTTGCCTTACCCTAGAAGCTTTAGGTAGTGCATTTTACTCGCCATTTCATGCGCTTTGAGATGCCGCTTAGCCCAATACGCTATCTGAAATAGGAGCGACGTAAATTGAACAAATGTGATAGAATTTCGCTGAATTGTAATATTAACCAAAATATAAAATGATCTAATCGGGTCTCTGATTGCCATATCATAGAAGTTTAATAGTGAATTTTACTCGCCATTCCACGCGCTTTAAGATGCCGCATAGCCCAGTACGCTATCTGAAATAGGAACGACGTAAATTGAACTAATGTGATAGAATTTTGCTGAATTCTTAAATTAACCATAATATAAAATGATCTAATCGGGTCTCTGATTGCCCTACCCTAGAAGTCTACTAGTGCATTTGACTCGCCATTTCATGCGCTTTGAGATGCCGCTTAGCCCAATACGCTATCTGAAATAGGAGCGACGTAAATTGAACGAATGTGATAGAATTTCGCTGAATTCTTATATTAACCAAAATATAAAATGATCTAATCGGGTCTCTGATTGCCCTATCATAGAAGTTTGATAGTGTATTTTACTCGGCATTCCACGCGCTTTAAGTTGCCGCCTAGCCCAGTACGCTATCTGAAATAGGAGCTACGTATGTTGAACAAATGTGACAGAATTACGCTGAATTCTTATATTCACCAAAATACAAAATGATCTAATCGGGGCTCTGATTGCCCTAGCATAGAAGTTTAATAGTTCATTTTACTCGGCATTCTACGCGCTTTAAGATGCCGCCTAGCCCAGTACGCTATCTGAAATAGGAGCTACGTAAGTTGAACAAATGTGACAGAGTTACGCTGAATTCTTATATTAACCGCAATATAAAATGATCTAATCGGGTCTCTGATTGCCCTACACTAGAAGTATAATAGTGCATTTTACTCGCCATTTCATGCGCTTTGAGATGCCGCTTAGCCCAATATGCTATCCGAAATAGGAGCGACGTAAATTGAACAAATGTGATAGAATTTCGCTGAATTCTTATATTAACCGCAATATAAAATGATCTAATCGGATCTCTGTTTGCCTTATCCTAGAAGTTTAGTAGTGCATTTTACTCGCCATTTCATGCGCTTTGAGATGCCGCTTAGCCCAATACGCTATCTGAAATAGGAGCGACGTAAATTGAACAAATGTGATAGAATTTCGCTGAATTGTAATATTAACCAAAATATGAAATGATCTAATCGTGTCTCTGTTTGCCCTACCCTAGAAGTTTATTAGTGCATTTTACTCGCCATGTCTTGCGCTTTGAGATGCAGCTTACCCCAATACGCTATCTGAAATAGGAGCGACGTAAATTGAACAAATGTGATAGAATTTCGCTGAATTCTTATATTAACCAAAACATAAAATGATCTAATCGGGTCTCTGATTGCCCTATCATAGAAGTATAATAGTGCATTTTACTCGCCATTCACGCGCTTTAAGATGCCGCCTAGCCCAGGACGCTATCTGAAATAGGAGCTACGTAAGTTGAACAAATGTGACAGAGTTACGCTGAATTCTTATATTAACCGCAATATAAAATGATCTAATCGGGTCTCTGTTTGCCTACCCTAGAAGTTTAGTAGTGCATTTTACTCGCCATGTCTTGCGCTTTGAGATGCAGCTTACCCCAATACGCTATCTGAAATAGGAGCGACGTAAATTGAACAAATGTGATAGAATTTCGCTGAATTCTTATATTAACCAAAACATAAAATGATCTAATCGGGTCTCTGATTGCCCTATCATAGAAGTTTAATACTGCATTTTACCCGCCATTCCACGCGCTTTAAGATGCCGCCTAGCCCAGTACGCTATCTGAAATAGGAGCTACGTAAGTTGAACAAATGTGTCAGAGTTACGCTGAATTCTTATATTAACCGCAATATAAAATGATCTAATCGGGTCTCTGTTTGCCTTATCCTAGAAGTTTAATAGTGCATTTTACTCGCCATTTCATGCGCTTTGAGATGCCGCTTAGCCCAATAAGCTATCTGAAATAGGAGCGACGTAAATTGACCAAATGTGATAGAATTTCGCTGAATTCTTGTATTAACCAAAACATAAAATGATCTAATCGGGTCTCTGATTGCCCTATCATAGAAGTTTAATAGTGCATTTTACCCGCCATTCCACGCGCTTTAAGATGCCGCCTAGCCCAATACGCTATCTGAAATAGGAGCGACGTAAATTTAACAAATGTGATAGAATTTCGCTGAATTCTTATATTAACCTCAATGTAAAATGATCTAATCGGGTCTTCGTTCGCCCTACCCTAGAAGTTTAATAGTGCATTTCACTCGTCATTTCATGCGCTTTGAGATGCCGCTTAGCCCAATAAGCTATCTGAAATAGGAGCGACGTAAATTGACCAAATGTGATAGAACTTCGCTGAATTCTTATATTAACCAAAATATAAAATGATCTAATCGGGTCTCTGATTACCCTATCATAGAAGTTTAATAGTGAATTTTACTCGCCATTCCACGCGCTTTAAGATGCCGCATAGCCCAGTACGCTATCTGAAATAGGAACGACGTAAATTGAACTAATGTGATAGAATTTTGCTGAATTCTTAAATTAACCATAATATAAAGTGATCTAATCGGGTCTCTGATTGCCCTACCCTAGAAGTTTACTAGTGCATTTTACTCGCCATTTCATGCGCTTTGAGATGCAGCTTAGCCCAATACGCTATCTGAAATAGGAGCGACGTAAATTGACCAAATGTGATAGAATTTCGCTGAATTCTTATATTAACCAAAATATAAAATGATCTAATCGGGTCTCTGATTGCCCTATCATAGAACTTTTATAGTGAATTTTACTCGCCATTCCACGCGCTTTAAGATGCCGCATAGCCCAGTACGCTATCTGAAATAGGAACGACGTAAATTGAACTAATGTGATAGAATTTTGCTGAATTCTTAAATTAACCATAATATAAAATGATCTAATCGGGTCTCTGCTTGCCCTACCCTAGAAGTTTACAAGTGCATTTTACTCGCCATTTCATGCGCTTTGAGATGCAGCTTAGCCCAATACGCTATCTGAAATAGGAGCGACGTAAATTGAACAAATGTGATAGAATTTCGCTGAATTCTTATATTAACCAAAATATAAAATGATCTAATCGGGTCTCTGATTGCCCTATCATAGAAGTTTAATAGTGCATTTTACTCGCCATTCCATGCGCTTTAAGATTCCGCCTAGCCCAGTACGCTATCTGAAATAGGAGCGACGTAAACTGAACAAATGTGATAGAATTTTGCTGAATTCTTAAATTAACCATAATATAAAATGATCTAGTCGGGTCTCTGATTGCCCTACCCTAGAAGTTTAATAGTGCATTTTACTCGCCATTTCATGCGCTTTGAGATGCCGCTTGGGCCAATACGCTATCTGAAATAGGAGCGACGTAAATTGAACAAATGTGATAGAATTTCGCTGAATTCTTATATTAACCAAAATATAAAATGATCTAATCGGGTCTCTGATTGCCCTATCATAGAAGTTTGATAGTGTATTTTACTCGACATTCCACGCGCTTTAAGATGCCGCCTAGCCCAGGACGCTATCTGAAATAGGAGCTACGTAAGTTGAACAAATATGACAGGGTTACGTTGAATTCTTATATTAACCGCAATATAAAATGATCTAATCGGGTCTCTGTTTGCCTACCCTAGAAGTTTAGTAGTGCATTTTACTCGCCATGTCTTGCGCATTGAGATGCAGCTTACCCCAATACGCTATCTGAAATAGGAGCGACGTAAGTTGAACAAATGTGATAGAATTTCGCTGAATTCTTTTATTAACCATAATGTAAAATGATCTAATCGGGTCTCTGTTCGCCCTAGCCTAGAAG
The DNA here is from genome assembly GCA_916610135.2 of Macropis europaea. Taxonomy (NCBI): domain Eukaryota; kingdom Metazoa; phylum Arthropoda; class Insecta; order Hymenoptera; family Melittidae; genus Macropis; species Macropis europaea. Next base: position 44,458 of record CAKAJE020000911.1, read on the forward strand.
TTTAAGAGCTCATTTTATTCGCCATTTCATGCGCTTTGAGATGCCGCTTAGCCCAATACGCTATCTGAAATAGGAGCGACGTAAATTGAACAAATGTGATAGAATTTTGCTGAATTCTTAAATTAACCATAATATAAAATGATCTAATCGGGTCTCTGTTTGCCCTACCCTAGAAGTTTAGTAGTGCATTTTACTCGCCCTTCCACGCGCTTTAAGATGCCGCCTAGCCCTGTACGCTATCTGAAATAGGAGCGATGTAAGTTGAACAAATGTGATAGAATTACGCTGAATTCTTATATTAACCGTAATATAAAATGATCTAATCGGGTATCTGTTTGCCTTACCCTAGAAGCTTAGTAGTGCATTTTACTCGCCATTTCATGCGCTTTGAGATGCCGCTTAGCCCAATACGCTATCTGAAATAGGAGCGACGTAAATTGAACAAATGTGATAGAATTTCGCTGAATTGTAATATTAACCAAAATATAAAATGATCTAATCGGGTCTCTGATTGCCATATCATAGAAGTTTAATAGTGAATTTTACTCGCCATTCCACGCGCTTTAAGATGCCGCATAGCCCAGTACGCTATCTGAAATAGGAACGACGTAAATTGAACTAATGTGATAGAATTTTGCTGAATTCTTAAATTAACCATAATATAAAATGATCTAATCGGGTCTCTGTTTGCCCTACCCTAGAAGTTTAGTAGTGCATTTTACTCGCCCTTCCACGCGCTTTAAGTTGCCGCCTAGCCCAGTACGCTATCTGAAATAGGAGCTACGTAAGTTGAACAAATGTGACAGAGTTACGCTGAATTCTTATATTAACCGCAATATAAAATGATCTAATCGGGTCTCTGATTGCCCTACACTAGAAGTATAATAGTGCATTTTACTCGCCATTTCATGCGCTTTGAGATGCCGCTTAGCCCAATATGCTATCCGAAATAGGAGCGACGTAAATTGAACAAATGTGATAGAATTTCGCTGAATTCTTATATTAACCGCAATATAAAATGATCTAATCGGATCTCTGTTTGCCTTATCCTAGAAGTTTAGTAGTGCATTTTACTCGCCATTTCATGCGCTTTGAGATGCCGCTTAGCCCAATACGCTATCTGAAATAGGAGCGACGTAAATTGAACAAATGTGATAGAATTTCGCTGAATTCTTATATTAACCAAAACATAAAATGATCTAATCGGGTCTCTGATTGCCCTATCATAGAAGTATAATAGTGCATTTTACTCGCCATTCCACGCGCTTTAAGATGCCGCCTAGCCCAGGACGCTATCTGAAATAGGAGCTACGTAAGTTGAACAAATGTGACAGAGTCACGCTGAATTCTTATATTAACCGCAATATAAAATGATCTAATCGGGTCTCTGTTTGCCTACCCTAGAAGTTTAGTAGTGCATTTTACTCGCCATGTCTTGCGCTTTGAGATGCAGCTTACCCCAATACGCTATCTGAAATAGGAGCGACGTAAATTGAACAAATGTGATAGAATTTCGCTGAATTCTTATATTAACCAAAACATAAAATGATCTAATCGGGTCTCTGATTGCCCTATCATAGAAGTTTAATACTGCATTTTACCCGCCATTCCACGCGCTTTAAGATGCCGCCTAGCCCAGTACGCTATCTGAAATAGGAGCTACGTAAGTTGAACAAATGTGTCAGAGTTACGCTGAATTCTTATATTAACCGCAATATAAAATGATCTAATCGGGTCTCTGTTTGCCTTATCCTAGAAGTTTAATAGTGCATTTTACTCGCCATTTCATGCGCTTTGAGATGCCGCTTAGCCCAATAAGCTATCTGAAATAGGAGCGACGTAAATTGACCAAATGTGATAGAATTTCGCTGAATTCTTGTATTAACCAAAACATAAAATGATCTAATCGGGTCTCTGATTGCCCTATCATAGAAGTTTAATAGTGCATTTTACCCGCCATTCCACGCGCTTTAAGATGCCGCCTAGCCCAATACGCTATCTGAAATAGGAGCGACGTAAATTTAACAAATGTGATAGAATTTCGCTGAATTCTTATATTAACCTCAATGTAAAATGATCTAATCGGGTCTTCGTTCGCCCTACCCTAGAAGTTTAATAGTGCATTTCACTCGTCATTTCATGCGCTTTGAGATGCCGCTTAGCCCAATAAGCTATCTGAAATAGGAGCGACGTAAATTGACCAAATGTGATAGAACTTCGCTGAATTCTTATATTAACCAAAATATAAAATGATCTAATCGGGTCTCTGATTACCCTATCATAGAAGTTTAATAGTGAATTTTACTCGCCATTCCACGCGCTTTAAGATGCCGCATAGCCCAGTACGCTATCTGAAATAGGAACGACGTAAATTGAACTAATGTGATAGAATTTTGCTGAATTCTTAAATTAACCATAATATAAAGTGATCTAATCGGGTCTCTGATTGCCCTACCCTAGAAGTTTACTAGTGCATTTTACTCGCCATTTCATGCCCTTTGAGATGCAGCTTAGCCCAATACGCTATCTGAAATAGGAGCGACGTAAATTGACCAAATGTGATAGAATTTCGCTGAATTCTTATATTAACCAAAATATAAAATGATCTAATCGGGTCTCTGATTGCCCTATCATAGAACTTTTATAGTGAATTTTACTCGCCATTCCACGCGCTTTAAGATGCCGCATAGCCCAGTACGCTATCTGAAATAGGAACGACGTAAATTGAACTAATGTGATAGAATTTTGCTGAATTCTTAAATTAACCATAATATAAAATGATCTAATCGGGTCTCTAATTGCCCTACCCTAGAAGTTTACTAGTGCATTTTACTCGCCATTTCATGCGCTTTGAGATGCAGCTTAGCCCAATACGCTATCTGAAATAGGAGCGACGTAAATTGAACAAATGTGATAGAATTTCGCTGAATTCTTATATTAATCAAAATATAAAATGATCTAATCGGGTCTCTGATTGCCCTATCATAGAAGTTTAATAGTGCATTTTACTCGCCATTCCATGCGCTTTAAGATTCCGCCTAGCCCAGTACGCTATCTGAAATAGGAGCGACGTAAACTGAACAAATGTGATAGAATTTTGCTGAATTCTTAAATTAACCATAATATAAAATGATCTAGTCGGGTCTCTGATTGCCCTATCATAGAAGTTTAATAGTGAATTTTACTCGCCATTCCACGCGCTTTAAGATGCCGCATAGCCCAGTACGCTATCTGAAATAGGAACGACATAAATTGAACTAATGTGATAGAATTTTGCTGAATTCTTAAATTAACCATAATATAAAATGATCTAATCGGGTCTCTGATTGCCCTACCCTAGAAGTTTACAAGTGCATTTTACTCGCCATTTCATGCGCTTTGAGATGCAGCTTAGCCCAATACGCTATCTGAAATAGGAGCGACGTAAATTGAACAAATGTGATAGAATTTCGCTGAATTCTTATATTAACCAAAATATAAAATGATCTAATCGGGTCTCTGATTGCCCTATCATAGAAGTTTAATAGTGCATTTTACTCGCCATTCCATGCGCTTTAAGATTCCGCCTAGCCCAGTACGCTATCTGAAATAGGAGCGACGTAAACTGAACAAATGTGATAGAATTTTGCTGAATTCTTAAATTAACCATAATATAAAATGATCTAGTCGGGTCTCTGATTGCCCTACCCTAGAAGTTTAATAGTGCATTTTACTCGCCATTTCATGCGCTTTGAGATGCCGCTTAGGCCAATACGCTATCTGAAATAGGAGCGACGTAAATTGAACAAATGTGATAGAATTTCGCTGAATTCTTATATTAACCAAAATATAAAATGATCTAATCGGGTCTCTGATTGCCCTATCATAGAAGTTTGATAGTGTATTTTACTCGACATTCCACGCGCTTTATGTTGTCGCCTAGCCCAGTACGCTATCTGAAATAGGAGCTACGTATGTTGAACAAGTGTGACAGACTTACGCTGAATTCTTATATTAACCGTAATATAAAATGATCTAATCGGGTCTCTGTTTGCCTTATCCTAGAAGTTTAATAGTGCATTTTACTCGCCATTCCACGCGCTTTAAGATGCCGCCTAGCCCAGGACGCTATCTGAAATAGGAGCTACGTAAGTTGAACAAATGTGATAGAATTTCGCTGAATTCTTTTATTAACCATAATGTAAAATGATCTAATCAGGTCCCTGTTCGCCCTAGCCTAGAAGTTTAATAGCTAATTTTATTCGCCATTTCATGCGCTTTGAGATGCCGCTTAGCCCAATACGCTATCTGAAATAGGAGCGACGTAAATTGAACAAATGTGATAGAATTTCCCTGAATTCTTATATTAACCTTAATGTAAAATGATCTGATTGGGTCTTTCTTCGACCAACCCTAGAAGTTTGATAGTGCATTTCACTCGTCATTTCATGCGCTTTGAGATGCCGCTTAGCCCAATAAGCTATCTGAAATAGGAGCGACGTAAATTGACCAAATGTGATAGAACTTCGCTGAATTCTTATATTAACCAAAATATAAAATGATCTAATCGGGTCTCTGATTGCCCTATCATAGAAGTTTAATAGTGCATTTTACCCGCCATTCCACGCGCTTTAAGATGCCGCCTAGCCCAGTACCCTATCTGAAATAGGAGCTACGTAAGTTGAACAAATGTGTCAGAGTTACGCTGAATTCTTATATTAACCGCAATATAAAATGATCTAATCGGGTCTCTGTTTGCCTTATCCTAGAAGTTTAATAGTGCATTTCACTCGTCATTTCATGCGCTTTGAGATGCCGCTTAGCCCAATAAGCTATCTGAAATAGGAGCGACGTAAATTGACCAAATGTGATAGAACTTCGCTGAATTCTTATATTAACCAAAATATAAAATGATCTAATCGGGTCTCTGATTACCCTATCATAGAAGTTTAATAGTGAATTTTACTCGCCATTCCACGCGCTTTAAGATGCCCCATAGCCCAGTACGCTATCTGAAATAGGAACGACGTAAATTGAACTAATGTGATAGAATTTTGCTGAATTCTTAAATTAACCATAATATAAAGTGATCTAATCGGGTCTCTGATTGCCCTACCCTAGAAGTTTACTAGTGCATTTTACTCGCCATTTCATGCCCTTTGAGATGCAGCTTAGCCCAATACGCTATCTGAAATAGGAGCGACGTAAATTGACCAAATGTGATAGAATTTCGCTGAATTCTTATATTAACCGTAATATAAAATGATCTAATCGGGTATCTGTTTGCCTTACCCTAGAAGCTTAGTAGTGCATTTTACTCGCCATTTCATGCGCTTTGAGATGCCGCTTAGCCCAATACGCTATCTGAAATAGGAGCGACGTAAATTGAACAAATGTGATAGAATTTCGCTGAATTGTAATATTAACCAAAATATAAAATGATCTAATCGGGTCTCTGATTGCCATATCATAGAAGTTTAATAGTGAATTTTACTCGCCATTCCACGCGCTTTAAGATGCCGCATAGCCCAGTACGCTATCTGAAATAGGAACGACGTAAATTGAACTAATGTGATAGAATTTTGCTGAATTCTTAAATTAACCATAATATAAAATGATCTAATCGGGTCTCTGATTGCCCTACCCTAGAAGTCTACTAGTGCATTTGACTCGCCATTTCATGCGCTTTGAGATGCCGCTTAGCCCAATACGCTATCTGAAATAGGAGCGATGTAAATTGAACGAATGTGATAGAATTTCGCTGAATTCTTATATTAACCAAAATATGAAATGATCTAATCGGGGCTCTGATTGCCCTAGCATAGAAGTTTAATAGTGCATTTTACTCGGCATTCTACGCGCTTTAAGATGCCGCCTAGCCCAGTACGCTATCTGAAATAGGAGCTACGTAAGTTGAACAAATGTGACAGAGTTACGCTGAATTCTTATATTAACCGCAATATAAAATGATCTAATCGGGTCTCTGATTGCCCTACACTAGAAGTATAATAGTGCATTTTACTCGCCATTTCATGCGCTTTGAGATGCCGCTTAGCCCAATATGCTATCCGAAATAGGAGCGACGTAAATTGAACAAATGTGATAGAATTTCGCTGAATTCTTATATTAACCGCAATATAAAATGATCTAATCGGATCTCTGTTTGCCTTATCCTAGAAGTTTAGTAGTGCATTTTACTCGCCATTTCATGCGCTTTGAGATGCCGCTTAGCCCAATACGCTATCTGAAATAGGAGCGACGTAAATTGAACAAATGTGATAGAATTTCGCTGAATTGTAATATTAACCAAAATATGAAATGATCTAATCGTGTCTCTGTTTGCCCTACCCTAGAAGTTTATTAGTGCATTTTACTCGCCATGTCTTGCGCTTTGAGATGCAGCTTACCCCAATACGCTATCTGAAATAGGAGCGACGTAAATTGAACAAATGTGATAGAATTTCGCTGAATTCTTATATTAACCAAAACATAAAATGATCTAATCGGGTCTCTGATTGCCCTATCATAGAAGTATAATAGTGCATTTTACTCGCCATTCCACGCGCTTTAAGATGCCGCCTAGCCCAGGACGCTATCTGAAATAGGAGCTACGTAAGTTGAACAAATGTGACAGAGTTACGCTGAATTCTTATATTAACCGCAATATAAAATGATCTAATCGGGTCTCTGTTTGCCTACCCTAGAAGTTTAGTAGTGCATTTTACTCGCCATGTCTTGCGCTTTGAGATGCAGCTTACCCCAATACGCTATCTGAAATAGGAGCGACGTAAATTGAACAAATGTGATAGAATTTCGCTGAATTCTTATATTAACCAAAACATAAAATGATCTAATCGGGTCTCTGATTGCCCTATCATAGAAGTTTAATACTGCATTTTACCCGCCATTCCACGCGCTTTAAGATGCCGCCTAGCCCAGTACGCTATCTGAAATAGGAGCTACGTAAGTTGAACGAATGTGTCAGAGTTACGCTGAATTCTTATATTAACCGCAATATAAAATGATCTAATCGGGTCTCTGTTTGCCTTATCCTAGAAGTTTAATAGTGCATTTTACTCGCCATTTCATGCGCTTTGAGATGCCGCTTAGCCCAATAAGCTATCTGAAATAGGAGCGACGTAAATTGACCAAATGTGATAGAATTTCGCTGAATTCTTGTATTAACCAAAACATAAAATGATCTAATCGGGTCTCTGATTGCCCTATCATAGAAGTTTAATAGTGCATTTTACCCGCCATTCCACGCGCTTTAAGATGCCGCCTAGCCCAATACGCTATCTGAAATAGGAGCGACGTAAATTTAACAAATGTGATAGAATTTCGCTGAATTCTTATATTAACCTCAATGTAAAATGATCTAATCGGGTCTTCGTTCGCCCTACCCTAGAAGTTTAATAGTGCATTTCACTCGTCATTTCATGCGCTTTGAGATGCCGCTTAGCCCAATAAGCTATCTGAAATAGGAGCGACGTAAATTGACCAAATGTGATAGAACTTCGCTAAATTCTTATATTAACCAAAATATAAAATGATCTAATCGGGTCTCTGATTACCCTATCATAGAAGTTTAATAGTGAATTTTACTCGCCATTCCACGCGCTTTAAGATGCCGCATAGCCCAGTACGCTATCTGAAATAGGAACGACGTAAATTGAACTAATGTGATAGAATTTTGCTGAATTCTTAAATTAACCATAATATAAAGTGATCTAATCGGGTCTCTGATTGCCCTACCCTAGAAGTTTACTAGTGCATTTTACTCGCCATTTCATGCGCTTTGAGATGCAGCTTAGCCCAATACGCTATCTGAAATAGGAGCGACGTAAATTGACCAAATGTGATAGAATTTCGCTGAATTCTTATATTAACCAAAATATAAAATGATCTAATCGGGTCTCTGATTGCCCTATCATAGAACTTTTATAGTGAATTTTACTCGCCATTCCACGCGCTTTAAGATGCCGCATAGCCCAGTACGCTATCTGAAATAGGAACGACGTAAATTGAACTAATGTGATAGAATTTTGCTGAATTCTTAAATTAACCATAATATAAAATGATCTAATCGGGTCTCTAATTGCCCTACCCTAGAAGTTTACTAGTTCATTTTACTCGCCATTTCATGCGCTTTGAGATGCAGCTTAGCCCAATACGCTATCTGAAATAGGAGCGACGTAAATTGAACAAATGTGATAGAATTTCGCTGAATTCTTATATTAATCAAAATATAAAATGATCTAATCGGGTCTCTGATTGCCCTATCATAGAAGTTTAATAGTGCATTTTACTCGCCATTCCATGCGCTTTAAGATTCCGCCTAGCCCAGTACGCTATCTGAAATAGGAGCGACGTAAACTGAACAAATGTGATAGAATTTTGCTGAATTCTTAAATTAACCATAATATAAAATGATCTAGTCGGGTCTCTGATTGCTCTATCATAGAAGTTTAATAGTGAATTTTACTCGCCATTCCACGCGCTTTAAGATGCCGCATAGCCCAGTACGCTATCTGAAATAGGAACGACATAAATTGAACTAATGTGATAGAATTTTGCTGAATTCTTAAATTAACCATAATATAAAATGATCTAATCGGGTCTCTGATTGCCCTACCCTAGAAGTTTACAAGTGCATTTTACTCGCCATTTCATGCGCTTTGAGATGCAGCTTAGCCCAATACGCTATCTGAAATAGGAGCGACGTAAATTGAACAAATGTGATAGAATTTCGCTGAATTCTTATATTAACCAAAATATAAAATGATCTAATCGGGTCTCTGATTGCCCTATCATAGAAGTTTAATAGTGCATTTTACTCGCCATTCCATGCGCTTTAAGATTCCGCCTAGCCCAGTACGCTATCTGAAATAGGAGCGACGTAAACTGAACAAATGTGATAGAATTTTGCTGAATTCTTAAATTAACCATAATATAAAATGATCTAGTCGGGTCTCTGATTGCCCTACCCTAGAAGTTTAATAGTGCATTTTACTCGCCATTTCATGCGCTTTGAGATGCCGCTTAGGCCAATACGCTATCTGAAATAGGAGCGACGTAAATTGAACAAATGTGATAGAATTTCGCTGAATTCTTATATTAACCAAAATATAAAATGATCTAATCGGGTCTCTGATTGCCCTATCATAGAAGTTTGATAGTGTATTTTACTCGACATTCCACGCGCTTTATGTTGTCGCCTAGCCCAGTACGCTATCTGAAATAGGAGCTACGTATGTTGAACAAGTGTGACAGACTTACGCTGAATTCTTATATTAACCGTAATATAAAATGATCTAATCGGGTCTCTGTTTGCCTTATCCTAGAAGTTTAATAGTGCATTTTACTCGCCATTCCACGCGCTTTAAGATGCCGCCTAGCCCAGGACGCTATCTGAAATAGGAGCTACGTAAGTTGAACAAATGTGATAGAATTTCGCTGAATTCTTTTATTAACCATAATGTAAAATGATCTAATCAGGTCCCTGTTCGCCCTAGCCTAGAAGTTTAATAGCTAATTTTATTCGCCATTTCATGCGCTTTGAGATGCCGCTTAGCCCAATACGCTATCTGAAATAGGAGCGACGTAAATTGAACAAATGTGATAGAATTTCCCTGAATTCTTATATTAACCTTAATGTAAAATGATCTGATTGGGTCTTTCTTCGACCAACCCTAGAAGTTTAATAGTGCATTTCACTCGTCATTTCATGCGCTTTGAGATGCCGCTTAGCCCAATAAGCTATCTGAAATAGGAGCGACGTAAATTGACCAAATGTGATAGAACTTCGCTGAATTCTTATATTAACCAAAATATAAAATGATCTAATCGGGTCTCTGATTGCCCTATCATAGAAGTTTAATAGTGCATTTTACCCGCCATTCCACGCGCTTTAAGATGCCGCCTAGCCCAGTACGCTATCTGAAATAGGAGCTACGTAAGTTGAACAAATGTGTCAGAGTTACGCTGAATTCTTATATTAACCGCAATATAAAATGATCTAATCGGGTCTCTGTTTGCCTTATCCTAGAAGTTTAATAGTGCATTTCACTCGTCATTTCATGCGCTTTGAGATGCCGCTTAGCCCAATAAGCTATCTGAAATAGGAGCGACGTAAATTGACCAAATGTGATAGAACTTCGCTGAATTCTTATATTAACCAAAATATAAAATGATCTAATCGGGTCTCTGATTACCCTATCATAGAAGTTTAATAGTGAATTTTACTCGCCATTCCACGCGCTTTAAGATGCCGCATAGCCCAGTACGCTATCTGAAATAGGAACGACGTAAATTGAACTAATGTGATAGAATTTTGCTGAATTCTTAAATTAACCATAATATAAAGTGATCTAATCGGGTCTCTGATTGCCCTACCCTAGAAGTTTACTAGTGCATTTTACTCGCCATTTCATGCGCTTTGAGATGCAGCTTAGCCCAATACGCTATCTGAAATAGGAGCGACGGAAATTGAACAAATGTGATAGAATTTCGCTGAATTCTTATATTAATCAAAATATAAAATGATCTAATCGGGTCTCTGATTGCCCTATCATAGAAGTTTAATAGTGCATTTTACTCGCCATTCCATGCGCTTTAAGATTCCGCCTAGCCCAGTACGCTATCTGAAATAGGAGCGACGTAAACTGAACAAATGTGATAGAATTTTGCTGAATTCTTAAATTAACCATAATATAAAATGATCTAGTCGGGTCTCTGATTGCCCTATCTTAGAAGTTTAATAGTGAATTTTACTCGCCATTCCACGCGCTTTAAGATGCCGCCTAGCCCAGGACGCTATCTGAAATAGGAGCTACGTAAGTTGAACAAATATGACAGGGTTACGCTGAATTCTTATATTAACCGCAATATAAAATGATCTAATCGGGTCTCTGTTTGCCTACCCTAGAAGTTTAGTAGTGCATTTTACTCGCCATTCCACGCGCTTTAAGATGCCGCCTAGCCCAGGAGGCTATCTGAAATAGGAGCTACGTAAGTTGAACAAATATGACAGGGTTACGCTGAATTCTTATATTAACCGCAATATAAAATGATCTAATCGGGTCTCTGTTTGCCTACCCTAGAAGTTTAGTAGTGCATTTTACTCGCCATGTCTTGCGCATTGAGATGCAGCTTACCCCAATACGCTATCTGAAATAGGAGCGACGTAAATTGAACAAATGTGATAGAATTTTGCTGAATTCTTATATTAACCAAAATATAAAATGACCTAATCGGGTCTCTGATTGCCCTATCATAGAAGTATAGTAGTGCATTTTACTCGCACTTCCACGCGCTTTGAGATACCGCCTAGCCCAGTACGCTATCTGAAATAGGAGCGACGTAAGTTGAACAAATGTGATAGAATTTCGCTGAATTCTTTTATTAACCATAATGTAAAATGATCTAATCGGGTCCCTGTTCGCCCTAGCCTAGAAGTTTAATAGCTCATTTTATTCGCCATTTCATGCGCTTTGAGATGCCGCTTAGCCCAATACGCTATCTGAAATAGGAGCGACGTAAATTGAACAAATGTGATAGAATTTCCCTGAATTCTTATATTAACCTTAATGTAAAATGATCTAATTGGGTCTTTCTTCGACCAACCCTAGAAGTTTAATAGTGCATTTCACTCGTCACTTCATGCGCTTTGAGATGCCGCTAAGCACAATAAGCTATCTGTAATACGAGCGACGTAAATTGAACAAATGTGATAGAATTTCCCTGAATTCTTATATTAACCTTAATGTAAAATGATCTAATTGGGTCTTTCTTCGACCAACCCTAGAAGTTTAATAGTGCATTTCACTCGTCACTTCATGCGCTTTGAGATGCCGCTAAGCACAATAAGCTATCTGTAATAGGAGCGACGTAAATTGAACAAATGTGATAGAATTTCGCTGCATTCTTATATTAACCAAAATATAAAATGACCTAATCGGGTCTCTGATTGCCCTATCATAGTAGTTTAGTAGTGCATTTTACTCGCCATTCCACGCGCTTTAAGATGCCACCTAGCCCAGTAAGCTATCTGAAATAGGAGCGACGTAAATTGAACAAATGTGATAGAATTTCCCTGAAATCTTATATTAAACGAAATATAAAATGATCTAATCGGGTCTCTGATTGCCCTAGCGTAGAAGTTTAATAGTGCATTTTACTCGCCATTCCGCGCGCTTTAGGATGCCGCCTAGCACAGTACGCTATCTGAAATAGGAGCGACGTAAATTGAACAAATGTTATAGAATTTTGCTGAATTCTTAAATTAACCATAATATAAAATGATCTAATCGGGTCTCTGTTTACCCTACCCTAGAAGTTTAGTAGTGCATTTTACTCGCCCTTCCACGCGCTTTAAGATGCCGCCTAGCCCTGTACGCTATCTGAAATAGGAGCGATGTAAGTTGAACAAATGTGATAGAATTACGCTGAATTCTTATATTAACCGTAATATAAAATGATCTAATCGGGTATCTGTTTGCCTTACCCTAGAAGTTTAATAGTGCATTTTAATCGCCATTTCATGGGCTTTGAGATGCCGCGTAGCCCAATACGCTATCTAAAATACGAGCGACGTAAGAGGAACAAATGTGATAGAATTTCCCTGAAATCTTATATTAAACAAAATATAAAATGATCTAATCGAGTGCCTGATTGCCCTATCATAGAATTTTAGTAGTGCATTTTACTCGCCATTCCACGCGCTTTAAGATGCCGCCTAGCCCAGTACGCTATCTGAAATAGGAGCGACGTAAACTGAACAAATGTGATAGAATTTTGCTGAATTCTTAAATTAACCATAATATAAAATGATCTAGTCGGGTCTCTGATTGCCCTATCATAGAAGTTTAATAGTGAATTTTACTCGCCATTCCACGCGCTTTAAGATGCCGCATAGCCCAGTACGCTATCTGAAATAGGAACGACGTAAATTGAACTAATGTGATAGAATTTTGCTGAATTCTTAAATTAACCATAATATAAAATGATCTAATCGGGTCTCTGATTGCCCTACCCTAGAAGTTTACAAGTGCATTTTACTCGCCATTTCATGCGCTTTGAGATGCAGCTTAGCCCAATACGCTATCTGAAATAGGAGCGACGTAAATTGAACAAATGTGATAGAATTTCGCTGAATTCTTATATTAACCAAAATATAAAATGATCTAATCGGGTCTCTGATTGCCCTATCATAGAAGTTTAATAGTGCATTTTACTCGCCATTCCATGCGCTTTAAGATGCCGCATAGCCCAGTACGCTATCTGAAATAGGAACGACGTAAATTGAACTAATGTGATAGAATTTTGCTGAATTCTTAAATTAACCATAATATAAAATGATCTAGTCGGGTCTCTGATTGCCCTACCCTAGAAGTTTACAAGTGCATTTTACTCGCCATTTCATGCGCTTTGAGATGCCGCTTAGGCCAATACGCTATCTGAAATAGGAGCGACGTAAATTGAACAAATGTGATAGAATTTCGCTGAATTCTTATATTAACCAAAATATAAAATGATCTAATCGGGTCTCTGATTGCCCTATCATAGAAGTTTGATAGTGTATTTTACTCGACATTCCACGCGCTTTATGTTGTCGCCTAGCCCAGTACGCTATCTGAAATAGGAGCTACGTATGTTGAACAAGTGTGACAGACTTACGCTGAATTCTTATATTAACCGTAATATAAAATGATCTAATCGGGTCTCTGTTTGCCTTATCCTAGAAGTTTAATAGTGCATTTTACTCGCCATTCCACGCGCTTTAAGATGCCGCCTAGCCCAGGACGCTATCTGAAATAGGAGCTACGTAAGTTGAACAAATATGACAGGGTTACGCTGAATTCTTATATTAACCGCAATATAAAATGATCTAATCGGGTCTCTGTTTGCCTACCCTAGAAGTTTAGTAGTGCATTTTACTCGCCATGTCTTGCGCATTGAGATGCAGCTTACCCCAATACGCTATCTGAAATAGGAGCGACGTAAATTGAACAAATGTGATAGAATTTTGCTGAATTCTTATATTAACCAAAATATAAAATGATCTAATCGGGTCTCTGATTGCCCTATCATAGAAGTTTAGTAGTGCATTTTACTCGCACTTCCACGCGCTTTGAGATACCGCCTAGCCCAGTACGCTATCTGAAATAGGAGCGACGTAAGTTGAACAAATGTGATAGAATTTCGCTGAATTCTTTTATTAACCATAATGTAAAATGATCTAATCAGGTCCCTGTTCGCCCTAGCCTAGAAGTTTAATAGCTAATTTTATTCGCCATTTCATGCGCTTTGAGATGCCGCTTAGCCCAATACGCTATCTGAAATAGGAGCGACGTAAATTGAACAAATGTGATAGAATTTCCCTGAATTCTTATATTAACCTTAATGTAAAATGATCTGATTGGGTCTTTCTTCGACCAACCCTAGAAGTTTAATAGTGCATTTCACTCGTCATTTCATGCGCTTTGAGATGCCGCTTAGCCCAATAAGCTATCTGAAATAGGAGCGACGTAAATTGACCAAATGTGATAGAACTTCGCTGAATTCTTATATTAACCAAAATATAAAATGATCTAATCGGGTCTCTGATTGCCCTATCATAGAAGTTTAATAGTGCATTTTACTCGCCATGTCTTGCGCTTTGAGATGCAGCTTACCCCAATACGCTATCTGAAATAGGAGCGACGTAAATTGACCAAATGTGATAGAATTTCGCTGAATTCTTTTATTAACCATAATGTAAAATGATCTAATCAGGTCCCTGTTCGCCCTAGCCTAGAAGTTTAATAGCTAATTTTATTCGCCATTTCATGTGCTTTGAGATGCCGCTTAGCCGAATACGCAATCTGAATTAGGAGCGACGTAAATTGAACAAATGTGATACAAATTCCCTGAAATCTGATATTAAACAAAATATAAAATGATCTAACCGGGTCTCTGATTGCCCTATCATAGAAGTTTAGTAGTGCACTTTACTCGCCATTCCACGCGCTTTAAGATGCCGCCTAGCCCAGTACGCTATCTGAAATAGGAGCGACGTAAATTAAACAGATGTGATAAAATTTAGCTGACATCTTAAATTAACCAGAATATAAAATGATCTAACCGGGTCTCTGTTTGCCCTACCCTAGAAGTTTAATAGTGCATTTTACTCGCCATTTCATGCGCTCTGAGATGCCGCTTAGCCCAATACGCTATCTGAAATAGGAGCGACGAAAGTTGAACAAAGGTGATAGAATTTCGCTGAATTATTTTATTAACCAGAATGTAAAATGATCTAATCTGGTCTCTGTTCGCCCGAGCCTAGAAGTTTAATGGTGGATTTTACTCGGCATTCCACGCGCTTTAAGATGCCGCCTAGCCCAGTACGCAATCTGAAATGGGAGCGACCTAAATTGAACGAATGTGATAGAATTTTGCTGAATTCTTAAATTAACCATAATATAAAATGATCTAATCGGGTCTCTGCTTGCGCTACCCTAGAAGTTTAATAGTGCATTTTAGTCGCCATTTCATGCGCTTTGAGATGCCGCATCGCCCAATACGCTATCTGAAATAGGAGCGACGAAAATTAAACAAATGTGATAGAATTTCCCTGAAATCTTATATTAAACAAAATATAAAATGATATAATCGGGTCTCTGATTGCCCTGTCATAGAAGAATAGTAGTGCATTTTGCTCGCCATTCCACGCGCTTTAAGATGCCGCCTAGCCCAGTACGCTACCTGAAATAGGAGCGACGTAAGTTGAACAAATGTGATAGAATTACGCTGAATTCTTATATTAACCGTAATATAAAATGATCTAATCGGGCCTCTGTTTGCTCTACCCTAGAAGTTTAATAGTGCATTTCACTCGCCATTTCATGCGCCTTCAGATGCCGCTTAGCCCAATACGCTATCTGAAATAGGGGCGACGTAAATTGAACAAATGTGATAGAATTTCGCTGAATTCTTAAATTAACCATAATATAAAATGATCTAATCGGGTCTCTGTTCGCGCTACCATAGAAGTCTAATAGTGCATTTCACTCGCCATTCTACGCGCTTTAAGCTGCCGCCGAGCCCAATACGCTATCTGAAACAGAAGCGACGTAAATTGAACAAATGTGATAGAATTTTGCGGAATTCTTAAATTAACCGTAATATAAAATGATCTAATCGGGTCTCTGTTTGCCCCAGCCTAGAAGTTTAAGAGTGCATTTTATTCACCATTTCATGTGCTTTGAGATGCCGCTTAGCCGAATACGCAATCTGAATTAGGAGCGACGTAAATTGAACAAATGTGATACAAATTCCCTGAAATCTGATATTAAACAAAATATAAAATGATCTAACCGGGTCTCTGATTGCCCTATCATAGAAGTTTAGTAGTGCACTTTACTCGCCATTCCACGCGCTTTAAGATGCCGCCTAGCCCAGTACGCTATCTGAAATAGGAGCGACGTAAATTAAACAGATGTGATAAAATTTAGCTGACATCTTAAATTAACCAGAATATAAAATGATCTAATCGGGTCTCTGTTTGCCCAACCCTAGAAGTTTAATAGTGCATTTTACTCGCCATTTAATGCACCTTCAGATGCCTCTTAGCCCAATACGCTATCTGAAATAGGAGCGACGTAAATTGAACAAATGTGATAGAATTTCGCTGAATTCTTAAATTAACCATAATATAAAATGATCTAATCGGGTCTCTGTTTGCGCTACCCTAGAAGTTTAATAGTGCATTTCACTCGCCATTCCACGCGCTTTAAGATGCCGCCTAGCGCAGTACGCTATCTTAAATAGGAGCGACGTAAATTGAACAAATGTGATAGAATTTTGCTGAATTCTTAAATTAACCATAATACAAAATGATCTAATCGGGTCTCTGTTTGCCCTACTCTAGAAGTATAAGAGTGCATTTTACTCGCCATTTCCTGCGCTTTGAGATGCCGCTTAGCGCAATACGCTATCTGACATATGAGCGACGCAAATTGAACAAATGTGATAGAATTTCGCTGAATTCTTATATTAACCAAAGTATAAAATGATCTAATCGGGTCTCTGATTGCCCTATCATAGAAGTTTAATATTGCATTTTACTCGACATTCCGCGCGCTTTAAGATGCCGCTTAGCCCAGTACGCTATCTGAAATAGGAGCGACGTAAATTGAACAAATGTGATTGAATTTTGCTGAATTCTTAAATTAACCATAATATAAAATGATCTAATCGGGTCTCAGTTTGCCCTACCCTAGAAGTTTAATAGTGCGTTTTACTCGCCATTTCATGCGCTTTGAGATGCCGCTTAGCCCAATACGCTATCTGAAATAGGAGCGACGTAAGATGAACAAATGTGATAGAATTTCGCTGAATTCTTTTATTAACCATAATGTAAAATGATCTAATCGGGTCTCTGTTCGCCCTAGCCTAGAAGTATAATAGTGCATTTTACTCGCCATTTCATGCGCTTTGAGATGCCGCCTCGCCCAGTACGCTATCTGAAATAGGAGCGACGTAAATTGAACAAATGTGTTAGAATTACGCTTGATTCTTATATTAACCGTAATATAAAATGATCTAATCGGGTCTCTGTTTGTCCTACCCTAGAAGTTTAATAGAGCATTTCACTCGTCAATCCATGCGCTTTGAGATGCCGCTTAGCCCAATACGCTATCTGAAATAGGAGCGACGTAAATTGAACAAATGTGATAGAATTTCGCTGAATTCTTATATTAACCAAAATACAAAATGATCTAATCGGGTCTCTGATTGCCCTATCATAGAAGTTTGATAGTGCATTTTACTCGCCATTCCACGCGCTTTAAGATGCCGCCCAGCACAGTACGCTATCTGAAATAGGAGCTACGTAAGTTGAACAAATGTGACAGAATTACGCTGAATTCTTATATTAACCTTAATGTAAAATGATCCAATCGGGTCTCTGTTCGCCCTACTCTAGAAGTTTAATAGTGCATTTCACTCGTCATTTCATGCGCTTTGAGATGCCGCTTAGCCCAATAAGCTATCTGAAATAGGAGCGACGTAAATTGAACAAATGTGATAGAATTTCGCTGAATTCTTATATTAACCAAAATATAAAATGATCTAATCGGGTCTCTGATTGCCCTATCATAGAAGTTTAATAGTGCATTTTACTCGCCATTCCGCGCGCTTTAAGATACCGCCTAGCCCAGTATGCTATCTGAAATAGGAACTACGTAAATTGAATAAATGTGATAGAATTTTGCTGAATTCTTAAATTAAGCATAATATAAAATGATCTAATCGGGTCTCTGATTGCCCTACACTAGAAGTATAATAGTGCATTTTACTCGCCATTCCACGCGCTTTAAGATGCCGCCTATCCGAGTACGCTGTTTGAAATAGGAGCAACGTAAATTGAACAAATGTGACAGAATTACGCTGAATTCTTATATTAACCGTAATATAAAATGATCTAATCGGATCTCTGTTTGCCTTATCCTAGAAGTTTAGTAGTGCATTTTACTCGCCATTTCATGCGCTTTGAGATGCCGCTTAGCCCAATACGCTATCTGAAATAGGAGCGACGTAAATTGAACAAATGTGATAGAATTTCGCTGAATTCTAATATTAACCAAAATATGAAATGATCTAATCGGGTCTCTGATTGCCCTATCATAGAAGTTTGATAGTGTATTTTACTCGATATTCCACGCGCTTTAAGTTGCCGCCTAGCCCAGTACGCTATCTGAAATAGGAGCTACGTAAGTTGAACAAATGTGACAGAATTACGCTAAATTCTTATATTAACCGTAATATAAAATGATCTAATCGGGTCTCTGTTTGCCTTATCCTAGAAGCTTAGTAGTGCATTTTACTCGCCATTTCATGCGCTTTGAGATGCCGCTTAGCCCAATACGCTATCTGAAATAGGAGCGACGTAAATTGAACAAATGTGATAGAATTTCGCTGAATTCTAATATTAACCAAAATATGAAATGATCTAATCGTGTCTCTGTTTGCCCTACCCTAGAAGTTTAATAGTGCATTTTACTCGCCATGTCTTGCGCTTTGAGATGCAGCTTACCCCAATACGCTATCTGAAATAGGAGCGACGTAAATTGAACAAATGTGATAGAATTTCTCTGAATTCTTATATTAACCAAAATACAAAATGATCTAATCGGGTCTCTGATTGCCCTATCATAGAAGTTTGATAGTGCATTTTACTCGCCATTCCACGCGCTTTAAGATGCCGCCTAGCACAGTACGCTATCTGAAATAGGAGCTACGTAAGTTGAACAAATGTGACAGAATTACGCTGAATTCTTATATTAACCTTAATGTAAAATGATCCAATCGGGTCTCTGTTCGCCCTACTCTAGAAGTTTAATAGTGCATTTCACTCGTCATTTCATGCGCTTTGAGATGCCGCTTAGCCCAATAAGCTATCTGAAATAGGAGCGACGTAAATTGAACAAATGTGATAGAATTTCGCTGAATTCTTATATTAACCAAAATATAAAATGATCTAATCGGGTCTCTGATTGCCCTATCATAGAAGTTTAATAGTGCATTTTACTCGCCATTCCGCGTGCTTTAAGATACCGCCTAGCCCAGTATGCTATCTGAAATAGGAACTACGTAAATTGAATAAATGTGATAGAATTTTGCTGAATTCTTAAATTAAGCATAATATAAAATGATCTAATCGGGTCTCTGATTGCCCTACACTAGAAGTATAATAGTGCATTTTACTCGCCATTCCACGCGCTTTAAGATGCCGCCTATCCGAGTACGCTATTTGAAATAGGAGCAACGTAAATTGAACAAATGTGACAGAATTACGCTGAATTCTTATATTAACCGTAATATAAAATGATCTAATCGGGTCTCTGTTTGCCTTATCCTAGAAGTTTAGTAGTGCATTTTACTCGCCATTTCATGCGCTTTGAGATGCCGCTTAGCCCAATGCGCTATCTGAAATAGGAGCGACGTAAATTGAACAAATGTGATAGAATTTCGCTGAATTCTTATATTAACCAAAATATGAAATGATCTAATCGGGTCTCTGATTGCCCTATCATAGAAGTTTGATAGTGTATTTTACTCGATATTCCACGCGCTTTAAGTTGCCGCCTAGCCCAGTACGCTATCTGAAATAGGAGCTACGTAAGTTGAACAAATGTGACAGAATTACGCTGAATTCTTATATTAACCGTAATATAAAATGATCTAATCGGGTCTCTGTTTGCCTTATCCTAGAAGCTTAGTAGTGCATTTTACTCGCCATTTCATGCGCTTTGAGATGCCGCTTAGCCCAATACGCTATCTGAAATAGGAGCG
The DNA here is from genome assembly GCA_916610135.2 of Macropis europaea. Classification (NCBI taxonomy): domain Eukaryota; kingdom Metazoa; phylum Arthropoda; class Insecta; order Hymenoptera; family Melittidae; genus Macropis; species Macropis europaea. The sequence goes on from CAKAJE020000911.1 coordinate 64,771, forward strand.
ACGTAAATTGAACAAATGTGATAGAATTTCGCTGAATTCTAATATTAACCATAATATGAAATGATCTAATCGTGTCTCTGTTTGCCCTACCCTAGAAGTTTAATAGTGCATTTTACTCGCCATGTCTTGCGCTTTGAGATGCAGCTTACCCCAATACGCTATCTGAAATAGGAGCGACGTAAATTGAACAAATGTGATAGAATTTCGCTGAATTCTGATATTAACCAAAACATAAAATGATCTAATCGGGTCTTTGACTGCCCTATCATAGAAGTATAATAGTGCATTTTACTCGCCATTCCACGCGCTTTAAGATGCCGCCTAGCCCAGGACGCTATCTGAAATAGGAGCTACGTAAGTTGAACAAATGTGACAGAGTTACGCTGAATTCTTATATTAACCGCAATATAAAATGATCTAATCGGGTCTCTGTTTGCCTTATCCTAGAAGTTTAATAGTGCATTTTACTCGCCATTTCATGCGCTTTGAGATGCCGCTTAGCCCAGTACGCTATCTGAAATAGGAGCGACGTAAATTGAACAAATGTGACAGAATTACGCTGAATTCTTATATTAACCGTAATATAAAATGATCTAATCGGGCCTCTGTTTGCCCTATCCGAGAAGCTTAGCAGTGCATTTTACTCGACAGTTCATGCGCGTTAAGATGCCGCCTCGCCCAATACGCTATCTGAAATAGGAGCGACGTAAATTGAACAAATGTGATAGAATTTCGCTGAATTGTAATATTAACCAAAATATGAAATGATCTAATCGTGTCTCTGTTTGCCCTACCCTAGAAGTTTATTAGTGCATTTTACTCGCCATGTCTTGCGCTTTGAGATGCAGCTTACCCCAATACGCTATCTGAAATAGGAGCGACGTAAATTGAACAAATGTTATAGAATTTCGCTGAATTCTTATATTAACCAAAACATAAAATGATCTAATCGGGTCTCTGATTGCCCTATCATAGAAGTATAATAGTGCATTTTACTCGCCATTCCACGCGCTTTAAGATGCCGCCTAGCCCAGGACGCTATCTGAAATAGGAGCTACGTAAGTTGAACAAATGTGACAGAGTTACGCTGAATTCTTATATTAACCGCAATATAAAATGATCTAATCGGGTCTCTGTTTGCCTACCCTAGAAGTTTAGTAGTGCATTTTACTCGCCATGTCTTGCGCTTTGAGATGCAGCTTACCCCAATACGCTATCTGAAATAGGAGCGACGTAAATTGAACAAATGTGATAGAATTTCGCTGAATTCTTATATTAACCAAAATATAAAATGATCTAATCGGGTCTCTGATTGCCCTATCATAGAAGTTTAATAGTGCATTTTACTCGCCATTCCGCGCGCTTTAAGATACCGCCTAGCCCAGTATGCTATCTGAAATAGGAACTACGTAAATTGAATAAATGTGATAGAATTTTGCTGAATTCTTAAATTAAGCATAATATAAAATGATCTAATCGGGTCTCTGATTGCCCTACACTAGAAGTATAATAGTGCATTTTACTCGCCATTCCACGCGCTTTAAGATGCCGCCTATCCGAGTACGCTGTTTGAAATAGGAGCAACGTAAATTGAACAAATGTGACAGAATTACGCTGAATTCTTATATTAACCGTAATATAAAATGATCTAATCGGATCTCTGTTTGCCTTATCCTAGAAGTTTAGTAGTGCATTTTACTCGCCATTTCATGCGCTTTGAGATGCCGCTTAGCCCAATACGCTATCTGAAATAGGAGCGACGTAAATTGAACAAATGTGATAGAATTTCGCTGAATTCTAATATTAACCAAAATATGAAATGATCTAATCGGGTCTCTGATTGCCCTATCATAGAAGTTTGATAGTGTATTTTACTCGATATTCCACGCGCTTTAAGTTGCCGCCTAGCCCAGTACGCTATCTGAAATAGGAGCTACGTAAGTTGAACAAATGTGACAGAATTACGCTAAATTCTTATATTAACCGTAATATAAAATGATCTAATCGGGTCTCTGTTTGCCTTATCCTAGAAGCTTAGTAGTGCATTTTACTCGCCATTTCATGCGCTTTGAGATGCCGCTTAGCCCAATACGCTATCTGAAATAGGAGCGACGTAAATTGAACAAATGTGATAGAATTTCGCTGAATTCTAATATTAACCAAAATATGAAATGATCTAATCGTGTCTCTGTTTGCCCTACCCTAGAAGTTTAATAGTGCATTTTACTCGCCATGTCTTGCGCTTTGAGATGCAGCTTACCCCAATACGCTATCTGAAATAGGAGCGACGTAAATTGAACAAATGTGATAGAATTTCTCTGAATTCTTATATTAACCAAAATACAAAATGATCTAATCGGGTCTCTGATTGCCCTATCATAGAAGTTTGATAGTGCATTTTACTCGCCATTCCACGCGCTTTAAGATGCCGCCCAGCACAGTACGCTATCTGAAATAGGAGCTACGTAAGTTGAACAAATGTGACAGAATTACGCTGAATTCTTATATTAACCTTAATGTAAAATGATCCAATCGGGTCTCTGTTCGCCCTACTCTAGAAGTTTAATAGTGCATTTCACTCGTCATTTCATGCGCTTTGAGATGCCGCTTAGCCCAATAAGCTATCTGAAATAGGAGCGACGTAAATTGAACAAATGTGATAGAATTTCGCTGAATTCTTATATTAACCAAAATATAAAATGTTCTAATCGGGTCTCTGATTGCCCTATCATAGAAGTTTAATAGTGCATTTTACTCGCCATTCCGCGTGCTTTAAGATACCGCCTAGCCCAGTATGCTATCTGAAATAGGAACTACGTAAATTGAATAAATGTGATAGAATTTTGCTGAATTCTTAAATTAAGCATAATATAAAATGATCTAATCGGGTCTCTGATTGCCCTACACTAGAAGTATAATAGTGCATTTTACTCGCCATTCCACGCGCTTTAAGATGCCGCCTATCCGAGTACGCTATTTGAAATAGGAGCAACGTAAATTGAACAAATGTGACAGAATTACGCTGAATTCTTATATTAACCGTAATATAAAATGATCTAATCGGATCTCTGTTTGCCTTATCCTAGAAGTTTAGTAGTGCATTTTACTCGCCATTTCATGCGCTTTGAGATGCCGCTTAGCCCAATGCGCTATCTGAAATAGGAGCGACGTAAATTGAACAAATGTGATAGAATTTCGCTGAATTCTAATATTAACCAAAATATGAAATGATCTAATCGGGTCTCTGATTGCCCTATCATAGAAGTTTGATAGTGTATTTTACTCGATATTCCACGCGCTTTAAGTTGCCGCCTAGCCCAGTACGCTATCTGAAATAGGAGCTACGTAAGTTGAACAAATGTGACAGAATTACGCTGAATTCTTATATTAACCGTAATATAAAATGATCTAATCGGGTCTCTGTTTGCCTTATCCTAGAAGCTTAGTAGTGCATTTTACTCGCCATTTCATGCGCTTTGAGATGCCGCTTAGCCCAATACGCTATCTGAAATAGGAGCGACGTAAATTGAACAAATGTGATAGAATTTCGCTGAATTCTAATATTAACCAAAATATGAAATGATCTAATCGTGTCTCTGTTTGCCCTACCCTAGAAGTTTAATAGTGCATTTTACTCGCCATGTCTTGCGCTTTGAGATGCAGCTTACCCCAATACGCTATCTGAAATAGGAGCGACGTAAATTGAACAAATGTGATAGAATTTCGCTGAATTCTGATATTAACCAAAACATAAAATGATCTAATCGGGTCTTTGACTGCCCTATCATAGAAGTATAATAGTGCATTTTACTCGCCATTCCACGCGCTTTAAGATGCCGCCTAGCCCAGGACGCTATCTGAAATAGGAGCTACGTAAGTTGAACAAATGTGACAGAGATACGCTGAATTCTTATATTAACCGCAATATAAAATGATCTAATCGGGTCTCTGTTTGCCTTATCCTAGAAGTTTAATAGTGCATTTTACTCGCCATTTCATGCGCTTTGAGATGCCGCTTAGCCCAGTACGCTATCTGAAATAGGAGCGACGTAAATTGAACAAATGTGACAGAATTACGCTGAATTCTTATATTAACCGTAATATAAAATGATCTAATCGGGCCTCTGTTTGCCTTATCCTAGAAGCTTAGCAGTGCATTTTACTCGCCATTTCATGCGCTTTGAGATGCCGCTTAGCCCAATACGCTATCTGAAATAGGAGCGACGTAAATTGAACAAATGTGATAGAATTTCGCTGAATTGTAATATTAACCAAAATATGAAATGATCTAATCGTGTCTCTGTTTGCCCTACCCTAGAAGTTTATTAGTGCATTTTACTCGCCATGTCTTGCGCTTTGAGATGCAGCTTACCCCAATACGCTATCTGAAATAGGAGCGACGTAAATTGAACAAATGTTATAGAATTTCGCTGAATTCTTATATTAACCAAAACATAAAATGATCTAATCGGGTCTCTGATTGCCCTATCATAGAAGTATAATAGTGCATTTTACTCGCCATTCCACGCGCTTTAAGATGCCGCCTAGCCCAGGACGCTATCTGAAATAGGAGCTACGTAAGTTGAACAAATGTGACAGAGTTACGCTGAATTCTTATATTAACCGCAATATAAAATGATCTAATCGGGTCTCTGTTTGCCTACCCTAGAAGTTTAGTAGTGCATTTTACTCGCCATGTCTTGCGCTTTGAGATGCAGCTTACCCCAATACGCTATCTGAAATAGGAGCGACGTAAATTGAACAAATGTGATAGAATTTCGCTGAATTCTTATATTAACCAAAACATAAAATGATCTAATCGGGTCTCTGATTGCCCTATCATAGAAGTTTAATACTGCATTTTACCCGCCATTCCACGCGCTTTAAGATGCTGCCTAGCCCAGTACGCTATCTGAAATAGGAGCTACGTAAGTTGAACAAATGTGTCAGAGTTACGCTGAATTCTCATATTAACCGCAATATAAAATGATCTAATCGGGTCTCTGTTTGCCTGATCCTAGAAGTTTAATAGTGCATTTTACTCGCCATTTCATGCGCTTTGAGATGCCGCTTAGCCCAATAAGCTATCTGAAATAGGAGCGACGTAAATTGACCAAATGTGATAGAATTTCGCTGAATTCTTGTATTAACCAAAACATAAAATGATCTAATCGGGTCTCTGATTGCCCTATCATAGAAGTTTAATAGTGCATTTTACCCGCCATTCCGCGCGCTTTAAGATGCCGCCTAGCCCAATACGCTATCTGAAATAGGAGCGACGTAAATTTAACAAATGTGATAGAATTTCGCTGAATTCTTATATTAACCTCAATGTAAAATGATCTAATCGGGTCTTCGTTCGCCCTACCCTAGAAGTTTAATAGTGCATTTCACTCGTCATTTCATGCGCTTTGAGATGCCGCTTAGCCCAATAAGCTATCTGAAATAGGAGCGACGTAAATTGACCAAATGTGATAGAACTTCGCTGAATTCTTATATTAACCAAAATATAAAATGATCTAATCGGGTCTCTGATTGCCCTATCATAGAAGTTTAATAGTGAATTTTACTCGCCATTCCACGCGCTTTAAGATGCCGCATAGCCCAGTACGCTATCTGAAATAGGAACGACGTAAATTGAACTAATGTGATAGAATTTTGCTGAATTCTTAAATTAACCATAATATAAAATGATCTAATCGGGTCTCTGATTGCCCTACCCTAGAAGTTTACAAGTGCATTTTACTCGCCATTTCATGCGCTTTGAGATGCAGCCTAGCCCAATACGCTATCTGAAATAGGAGCGACGTAAATTGAACAAATGTGATAGAATTTCGCTGCATTCTTATATTAACCAAAATATAAAATGATCTAATCGGGTCTCTGATTGCCCTATCATAGAAGTTTAATAGTGCATTTTACTCGCCATTCCATGCGCTTTAAGATTCCGCCTAGCCCAGTACGCTATCTGAAATAGGAGCGACGTAAGTTGAACAAATGTGATAGAATTTCGCTGAATTCTTTTATTAACCATAATGTAAAATGATCTAATCGGGTCTCTGTTCGCCCTAGCCTAGAAGTTTAAGAGCTCATTTTACTCGCCATTTCATGCGCTTTG
>CAKAJE020000912.1:0-64096 GCA_916610135.2 Macropis europaea
CGACGTAAATTGAACAAATGTGATAGAATTTCGCTGAATTCTCATATTAACATTAATGTAAAATGATCTAATCGGGTCTCTGTTCGCCCTACCCTAGAAGTTTAATAGTGCATTTCACTCATCATTTCATGCGCTTTCAGATGCCGCTTAGCCCAATACGCTATCTGAAATAGGAGCGACGTAAATTGAACAAATGTGATAGAATTTCGCTGATTTCTTATATTAGCCGTAATATAAAATGATCTAATCGGGTCTCTGTTTGCCCTACCCTAGAAGTTTAATAGTGCATTTTACTCGCCATTTCATGCGCTTTGAGATGCCGCGTAGCCCAATACGCTATTCGAAATAGGAGCGACGGAAGTTGAACAAATGTGATAGAATTTCGCTGAATTATTTTATTACCCAGAATGTAAAATGATCTAATCGGGTCTCTGTTTGCCCTATCATAGAAGTTTAATAGTGCATTTTACTCGCCATTTCATGTGCTTTGAGGTGCCGCATAGCCCAATACGCTATCTGGAATAGGAGCGACGTAAATTGAAGGAATGTGATAGAATTTCCCTGAATTCTTATATTAACCTTAATGTAAAATGATCTAATCGGGTCTCTGTTTGCCCTACCATAGAAGTCTAATAGTGCATTTCACTCGCCATTTCATGCGCTTTGAGACGCCGCATAGCCGAATACGCTATCTGAAATAGGAGCGACGTAAATTGAACAAGTGTGATAGAATTTCGCTGAATTCTTAAATTAACCATAATATAAAATGATCTAATCGGGTCTCTGTTTGCCCTACCCTAGAAGTTTAATAGTGCATTTTACTCGCCATTTCATGCGCTTTGAGATGCCGCGTAGCCCAATACGCTATTCGAAATAGGAGCGACGGAAGTTGAACAAATGTGATAGAATTTCGCTGAATTATTTTATTACCCAGAATGTAAAATGATCTAATCGGGTCTCTGTTTGCCCTATCATAGAAGTTTAATAGTGCATTTTACTCGCCATTTCATGTGCTTTGAGGTGCCGCATAGCCCAATACGCTATCTGGAATAGGAGCGACGTAAATTGAAGGAATGTGATAGAATTTCCCTGAATTCTTATATTAACCTTAATGTAAAATGATCTAATCGGGTCTCTGTTTGCCCTACCATAGAAGTCTAATAGTGCATTTCACTCGCCATTTCATGCGCTTTGAGACGCCGCTTAGCCGAATACGCTATCTGAAATAGGAGCGACGTAAATTGAACAATTGTGATAGAATTACGCTTAATTCTTATATTAACCATAATATAAAATGATCTAATCGGGTCTCTCTTTGCATTACCCTAGAAGTTTAATAGTGCGTTTTACTCGGCATTTCATGCGCTTTGAGATGCCGGTTAGCCCAATACGCTATCTGAAATAGGAACGACGTAAATTGAACAAATGAGATAGAATTTTGCTGAATTATTAAATTAACCATAATATAAAATGGTCTACTCGGGTCTCTGTTTGCCCTACCCTAGAAGTTTAATAGTGCATTTTACTCGCCATTTCATACGCTTTGAGATGCCGCTTAGCCCAATACGCTATCTGAAATAGGAGCGACGTAAATTGAACGAATGTGATAGAATTTCGCTGAATTCTTATATTAACCCTAATATAAAATGTTCTAATCGGGTCTCTGTTTGCCCTACCCTAGAAGTATAATAGTGCAATTCACTCGCCATTTCAGGCGCTTTGAGATGCCGCTTAGCCGAATACGCTATCTGAAATAGGAGCGACGTAAATTGAACAAATGTGATAGAATTTCCCTGAAATCTTATATTAAACAAAACATAAAATGATCTAATCGGGTCTCTGTTTGCCCTACCCTAGAAGTTTAATAGTGCATTTTGCTCGCCATTTCATGCGCTTTGAGATGCCGGTTAGCCCAGTACGCTATCTGAAATAGGAGCGACCTAAATTGAACGAATGTGATAGAATTTTGCTGAATTCTTAAATTTACCATAATATAAAATGATCTAATCGGGTCTCTGTTTGCCCTATCATAGAAGTTTAATAGTGCATTTTACTCGCCATTTCGTGTGCTTTGAGGTGCCGCATAGCCCAATACGCTATCTGGAATAGGAGCGACGTAAATTGAACAAATGTGATAGAATTTCCCTGAATTCTTATATTAACCTTAATGTAAAATGATCTAATCGGGTCTCTGGTTGCCCTACCATAGAAGTCTAATAGTGCATTTCACTCGCCATTTCATGCGCTTTGAGACGCCGCTTAGCACAATACGCTATCTGAAATAGGAGCGACGTAAGTTGAACAAATGTGATAGAATTTCGCTGATATCTTTTATTAGCCATAATGTAAAATGATCTGATCGGATCTCTGTTCGCCCTAGCCTAGAAGTTTATTAGTGCATTTTACTCGCCATTTCATGCGCTTTGAGAGGCCGCTTAGCCCAATACGCTATCTGAAATAGGAGGGACGTAAATTGAACAAATGTGTAGATTTTCGCGGAATTCTTAAATTAACCATAATATAAAATGATCTAATCGGGTCTCTGTTTGCCTTGTCCTAGAAGTTTAATAGTGCATTATACTCGCCATTTCATGCGCTTTTAGATGCCGCCTAGCCCAGTACGCTATCTGAAATGGGAGCGACGTAAGTTGAACAAATGTGTTAGAGTTACGCTGAATTCTTATAATAAGCGTAATATAAAATGATCTAATCGGGTCTCTGTTTGCCTTATCCTAGAAGTTTAATAGTGCATTATACTCGCCATTTCATGCGCTTTTAGATGCCGCTTAGCCCAGGACGCTATCTGAAATGGGATCGACGTAAATTGAACAAATGTGATAGAATTTCGCTGAATTCTTATATTAACCAAAATATAAAATGATCTAATCGGGTCTCTGTTTGCCCAACCGTAGAAGTTTAATAGTGCATTTTACTCGCCATTGCATGTGCTTTGAGATGCCGCATAGCCCAATACGCTATCTGAAATAGGAGCGACGTAAATTGAACAAATGTGATAGAATTCCCCTGAATTCTCATATTAACCTTAATGTAAAATGATCTAATCGTGTCTCTGTTCGCCCTACCCTAGAATTTTAATAGTGCATTTCACTCGCTATTCCACGCGCTTTAAGATGCCGGCTAGCCCAGTAGGCTATCTGAAATAGGAGCGACGTAAATTGAACAAATGTGATAGGATTTCGCTGAATTCTTATATTAACCAAAATATAAAATGATCTAACCGGGTCTCTGTTCGCCCTAGCCTAGAAGTTTAATAGTGCATTTTATTCGCCATTTCATGCGCTTTGAGATGCCGCTTAGACCAATTCGCTATCTGAAATATCAGCGACGTAAATTGAACAAATGTGATAGAATTTCGCTGAATTCTTATATTAACCTTAATGTAAAATGATCTAAGCGGGTCTCTGTTCGCCCTACCCTAGAAGTTTAATGGTGCATTTCTCTCGTCATTTCATGCGCTTTGAGCTGCCGCTTAGCCCTATGAGCTATCTGAAATAGGAGCGATGTAAATTGAATAAATGTGACAGAATTTTGCTGAATTCTTTTATTAACTATAATGTAAAATGATCTAATCGGGTCTCTGTTCGTCCTTGCCTAGAAGTTTAATAGTGCATTTTATTCGCCATTTCATGCGCTTTGAGAAGCCGCTTAGCCCAATACGCTATCTGGAATATGAGCGACGTAAATTGAACAAATGTGATAGAATTTCCCTGAAATATTATATTAAACAAAATATAAAATGATCTAATCGGGTCTCGGATTGCCCTATCATAGAAGTTTAGTCGTGCATTTTACTCGCCTTTCCACGCGCTTTAAGATGCCGGCTAGCCCAGTAGGCTATCTGAAATAGGAGTGACGTAAATTGAACAAATGTGATACAATTTTGCTGAATTATTAAATTAACCATAATATAAAATGATCTAATCGGGTCTCTGATTGCCCTATCATAGAAGTTTAATAGTGCATTTCACTCATCATTTCATGCGCTTTGAGATGCCGCTTAGCCCAATACGCTATCTGAAATAGGAGCGACGTAAATTGAACAAATGTGATACAATTTCGCTGAATTCTTAAATTAACTATAATATAAAATGATCTAATCGGGTCACTGATTGCCCTATCATAGAAGTTTAATACTGCATTTTACTCGCCATTCCACGCGCTTTAAGTTGCCGCCTAGCCCAGTACGCTATCTGAAATAGGAGCGACGTAAATTGAACAAATGTGATAGAATTTCGCTGAATTCTTATATTAACCAAAATATAAAATGATCTAATCGGGTCTCGGATTGCCCTATCGTAGAAGTTTAATAGTGCATTTTACTCGCCATTCCAGGCGCTTTAAGATGCCGCCTAGCCCAGTACGCTATCTGAAATAGGAAGGACGTAAATTGAACAAATGTGATAGAATTTTGCTGAATTCTTAAATTAACCATAATATAAAATGATCTTATCGGGTCTCTGTTTGCCCTACCCTAGAAGTTTAATAGTGTATTTTACTCACCATTTCATGCGCTTTGAGATGCCGCGTAGCCCAATACGCTATCTGAAATAGGAGCGACGTAAATTGCACAAATGTGATAGCATTTCCCTGAAATCTTATATCAAACAAAATATAAAATGATCTAATCGGGTCTCTGATTGCCCTATCATAGAAGTGTAGTCGTGCATTTTACTCGCCCTTCCACGCCCATTAAGATGCCGCCTAGCCCAGTACGCTATCTTAAATAGGAGCGACGTCAATTGAACAAATGTGATAGAATTACGCTTAATTCTTATAATAACCGTAATATAAAATGAGCTAATCAGGTCTCTCTTTCCCTTACCCTGGAAGTTTAATAGTGCATTTCACTGGTCATTTCATGCGCTTTGAGATGCCGCTTAGACCAATACGCTATATGAAATAGGAGCGACGTAAATTGAACAAATGTGATAGAATTTCGCTGAATTCTTATATTAAACAAAATATAAAATGATCTAATCGGGTCTCTGTTTGCCTTATCCCAGGAGTTTAGTATTGCATTTTACTCGCCATTTCATGCGCTTTGAGATGCCGCTTAGCCCAATACGCTATCTGAAATAGGAGCGACGTAAATTGAACAAATGTGATAGAATTTTGCTGAATTCTTAAATTAACCATAATATAAAATGATCTAATCGGGTCTCTGTTTGCCCTACCCTAGAAGTTTAATAGTGCATTTTATTCGCCATTTCATGCGCTTTGAGATGCCGCTTAGCGCAATACGCTGTCTGAGATAGGAGGGACGTAAGATGAACAAATGTGATAGAATTTCGCTGAATTCTTTTATTAACCGTAATGTAAAATGATGTAATCGGGTCTCTGTTCGCCCTAGCCTAGAAGTTTAATAGTGGATTTTACTCGCCATTCCACGAGCTTTAAGATGCCGCCTAGCCCAGTACGCTATCTGAAATAGGAGCGACCTAAATTGAACGAATGTGATAGAATTTTGCTGAATTCTTAAATTAACCATAATATAAAATGATCTAATCGGGTCTCTGCTTGCCCTACCCTAGAAGTTTAACAGTGCATTTTACTCGTCATTTCATGCGCTTTGAGATGCCGCTTTGCCCAATACGCTATCTGAAATAGGAGCGACGTAAATTGAACAAATGTGATAGAATTTCGCTGAATTCTTATATTAAACAAAATATAAAATGATCTAATCGGGTCTCTGTTTGCCTTATCCCAGGAGTTTAGTATTGCATTTTACTCGCCATTTCATGCGTTTTGAGATGTCGCTTAGCCCAATACGCTATCTGAAATAGGAGCGATAAAAATTGAACAAATGTGATAGAATTTCCCTGAAATCTTATATTAAACAAAATATAAAATGATCTAATCGGGTCTCTGATTGCCCTATCATAGAAGTTTAGTAGTGCATTTTACTCGCCATTCCACGCGCTTTAAGATGGCGCCTAGCCCAGTACGCTATCAGAAATAGGAGCGATGTAAGTTGAACAAATGTGATAGAATTTCGCTGAATTCTTTTATTAACCATAATGTAAAATGATCTAATCGGGTCCCTGTTCGCCCTAGCCTAGACGTTTAATAGTGCATTTTATTCGCCATTTCATGCGCTTTGAGATGCCGCTTAGCCCAATACGCTATCTGAAATAGGAGCGACGTAAATTGAACAAATGTGATAGAATTTCCTTGAAATCTTATATTAAACAAAATATAAAATAATCTAGTCGGGTCTCCGATTGCCGTATCATAGAAGTTTAGTAGTGCATTTTACTCGCCCTTCCACGCGCTTTAAGATGCCGTCTAGCCCAGTACGCTATCTGAAATAGGAGCGACGTAAGTTGAACGAATGTGATAGAATTACGCTGCATTCTTATATTAACCGTAATATAAAATGATCTAATCGGGTCTCTGTTTGCCTTACCCTAGAAGTTTAATAGTGCATTGTACTCGCCATTTCATGCGCTTTGAGATGCCGTGTAGCCCAATACGCTATCTGAAATAGGAGCGACGTAAATTGAACAAATGTGATAGCATTTCCCTGAAAGCTTATATCAAACAAAATATAAAATGATCTAATCGGGTCTCTGATTGCCCTATCATAGAAGTTTAGTTGTGCATTTTACTCGCCATTCCACGCGCTTTAAGATGGCGCCTAGCCCAGTACGCTATCAGAAATAGGAGCGATGTAAGTTGAACAAATGTGATAGAATTTCGCTGAATTCTTTTATAAACCATAATATAAAATGATCTAATCGGGTCTCTGTTTGCCCTACCCAAGAAGCTTAATAGTGAATTTTACTCACCATTTCATGCGCTTTGAGATGCCGCTTAGCCCAATACGCTATCTGAAATAGGAGCGACGTAAATTGAACAAATGTGATAGAATTTTGCTGAATTCTTAAATTAACCATAATATTAGATGATCTAATCGGGTCTCTGTTTGCCCTACCCTAGAAGTTTAATAGTGCATTTTACTCGCCATTTCATGCGCTTTGAGATGCCGCTTAGCCCAGTACGCTATCTGAAATACGAGGGACGTAAGATGAACAAATGTGATAGAATATCGCTGAATTCTTTTATGAACCATAATGTAAAATGATATAATCGGGTCTCTGTTCGCCCTAGCCTAGAAGTTTAATAGTGGATTTTACTCGCCATTCCACGAGCTTTAAGATGCCGCCTAGCCCAGTACGCTGTCTGAAATAGGAGCGACGTAAATTGAACAAATGTGATAGAATTTCGCTGAATTCTTATATTAACCAAAATATAAAATGATCTAATCGGGTCTCTGATTGCCCTATCATAGAAGATTAATAGTGCATTTTACTCGCCACTCCACGCGCTTTAGGATGCTGCCTAGCCCATTACGCTATCGGAAACAGGAGCGACGTAAATTGAACAAATGTGATAGAATTTCCTTGAAACCTTATATTAAACAAAATATAAAATGATCTAATCGGGTCTCCGATTGCCCTATCATAGAAGTTTAATAGTGTATTTTACTCGCCATTTCATGCGCTTTGAGATGCCGCGTAGCCCAATACGCTATCTGAAATAGGAGCGACGTAAGTTGAACAAATGTGATAGAATTTCGCTGAATTCTTTTATTAACCATAATGTAAAATGATCTAATCGGGTCTCTGTTTGCCTTACCCTAGAAGTTTAATAGTGCATTTTACTCGCCATTTCATGCGCTTTGAGATGCCGCGTAGCCCAATACGCTATCTGAAATAGGAGCGACGTAAATTGAACAAATGTGATAGAATGTCGCTGAATTCTTAAATTAACCATAATATAAAATGATCTAATCGGGTCTCTGTTTGCCTTACCCTAGAAGTTTAATAGTGAATTTTACTCGCCACTTCTTGCGCTTTGAGATGCCGCTTAGCCCAATACGCTATCTGAAATATGAGTGACGTAAATTGAACAAATGTGATAGAATTTCGCTGAATTCTCATATTAACATTAATGTAAAATGATCTAATCGAGTCTCTTTTCGCCCTATCCTAGAAGTTTAATAGTGCATTTCACTCGTCATTTCATGCGCTTTGAGATGCCGCTAAGCCCAATAAGCAATCTGAAATAGGAGCGACGTAAATTGAACAAATGTGATAGAATTTCAGTGAATTCTTATATTAACCTTAATGTAAAATGATCTAAGCAGGTCTCTGTTTGCCTTATCCCAGAAGTTTAGTATTGCATTCTACTCGCCATTTCATGCGCTTTGAGATGCCGCTTAGCCCAAAACGCTATATGAAATAGGAGCGACGTAAATTGAACAAATGTGATAGAATTTCGCTGAATTCTTATATTAACCAAAATATAAAATGATCTAATCGGGACTCTGATTGCCCTATCATAGAAGATTAATAGTGCGTTTTACTCGCCACTCCACGCGCTTTAGGATGCCGCCTAGACCAGTACGCTATCCGAAATAGGAGCGACGTAAATTGAACAAATGTGATAGAATTTTGCTGAATTCTTAAATTAACCATAATTTTAAAATGATCTAATCGGGTCTCTGTTTGCCCTACCCTAGAAGTTTAATAGTGAATTTTACTCGCCATTTCATGCGCTTTGAGATGCCGCTTAGCCCAATACGCTATCTGAAATAGGAGCGACGTAAATTGAACAAATGTGATAGAATTTCCCTGAAATCTTATATTAAACAAAATATAAAATGATCTATCCTGGTCTCTGATTGCCCTATCATAGAAGTTTAGTAGTGCATTTTACTCGCCATTCCACGCGCTTTAAGATGGCGCCTAGCCCAGTACGCTATCAGAAATAGGAGCGATGTAAGTTGAACAAATGTGATAGAATATCGCTGAATTCTTTTATTAACGATAATGTAAAATGATCTGATCGGGTCTCTGTTTGCCTTATCCTAGAAGTTTAATAGTGCATTATACTCGCCATTTCATGCGCTTTTAGATGCCGCTTAGCCCAGGACGCTATCTGAAATAAGAGCGACGTAAATTGAACAAATGTGATAGAATTTCACTGAATTCTTAAATTAACCATAATATAAAATAATCTAATCGGGTCTCTGTTTGCCCTACCGTAGAAGTTTAATAGTGCATTTTACTCGCCATTGCATGTGCTTTGAGATGCCGCAAAGCCCAATACGCTATCTGAAATACGAGCGACGTAAATTGAACAAATGTGATAGAATTTTCGTGAATTCTTATATTAACCTTAATGTAAAATGATCTAATCGGGTCTCTGTTCGCCCTACCATAAAAGTCTAATAGTGCATTTCACTCGCCATTTCATGCGCTTTGAGATGCCGCTTAGCCCAATACGCTATATGAAATAGGAGCGACGTAAATTGAATAAATGTGATAGAATTTCGCTGAATTCTTATATTAACCAAAATATAAAATGATCTAATCGGGTCTCTGATTGCCCTATCATAGAAGATTAATAGTGCATTTTACTCGCCACTCCACGCGCTTTAGGATGCCGCCTAGCCCATTACGCTATCGGAAATAGGAGCGACGTAAATTGAACAAATGTGATAGAATTTCCTTGAAATCTTATATTAAACAAAGTATAAAATGATCTAATCGGGTCTCCGATTGCCCTATCATAGAAGTTTAATAGTGTATTTTACTCGTCATTTCATGCGCTTTGAGATGCCGCGTAGCCCAATACGCTATCTGAAATAGGAGCGACGTAAGTTGAACAAATGTGATAGAATTTCGCTGAATTCTTTTATTAACCATAATGTAAAATGATCTAATCGGGTCTCTGTTTGCCTTACCCTAGAAGTTTAATAGTGCATTTTACTCGCCATTTCATGCGCTTTGAGATGCCGCGTAGCCCAATACGCTATCTGATATAGGAGCGACGTAAATTGAACAAATGTGATAGAATTTCCCTGAAATCTTATATTAAACAAAATATAAAATGATCTAATCGGGTCTCTGATTGCCCTATCATAGAAGTTTAGTAGTGCATTTTACTCGCCATTCCACGCGCTTTAAGACGCCGCCTAGCCCAGTACGCTATCTGAAATAGGAGCGACGTAAACTGAACAAATTTGATAGTATTTCCCTGAATTCTTATATTAACCTTAATGTAAAATGATCTAATCGGGTCTCTGTTCGCCCTAGCCTAGAAGTTTAATAGTGCATTTTATTCGCCATTTCATGCGCTTTGAGATGCCGCTTAGCGCAATACGCTATCTGAAATACGAGCGACGTAAATTGAACAAATGTGATAGAATTTCCCTGAAATCTTATATTAAACAAAATATAAAATGATCTAATCGGGTCTCTGATTGCCCTATCACAGAAGTTTAGTAGTGCATTTTACTCGCCATTCCACGCGCTTTAAGATGCCGCCTAGCCCAGTACGCTATCTGAAATAGGAGCGACGTAAATTGAACAAATTTGATAGAATTTCCCTGAATTCTTATATTAACCTTAATGTAAAATGATCTGATCGGGTCTCTGTTCGCCCTACCCTAGAAGTTTAATAGTGCATTTTACTCGTCATTTCATGCGCTTTGAGATGCCGCTCAGCCCAATAAGCTATCTGAAATAAGAGCGACGTAAATTGAACAAATGTGATAGAATATCGCTGAATTCTTATATTAACCAAAATATAAAATGATCTAATCGGGTCTCCGATTGCCCTATCATAGAAGCTTAATAGTGCATTTTACTCGCCATTCCACGCGCTTTAAGGTGCCGCCTAGCCCAGTATGCTATCTGAAATAGGAACGACGTAAATTGAACAAATGTGATAGAATTTTGCTGAATTCTTAAATTAACCATAACATAAAATGATCTAATCGGGTCTCTGATTGCCCTATCATAGAAGTTTAGTAGTGCATTTTACTCGCCATTCCACGCGCTTTAAGATGGCGCCAAGCCCAGTACGCTATCAGAAATAGGAGCGACGTAAATTGAACAAATGTGATAGAATTACGCTGCATTCTTATATTAACCGTAATATAAAATGATCTAATCGGGTCTCTGATTGCCTTATCCTAGAAGTTTAATAGTGCATTTCACTCGACATTTCATGCGCTTTGAAATGCTGCTTAGCCCAGTACGCTATCTGAAATAGGAGCGACGTAAATTGAACAAATGTGATAGAACTTCGCTGAATTCTTAAATTAACCATAATATAAAATGATCTAATCGGGTCTCTGATTGCCCTATCATAGAATTCTAATAGTGCATTTTACTCGCCATTCCACGCGCTTTAAGATGCCGCCTAGCACAGTACGCTATCTGAAATAGGAGCGACGTAAATTGAACAAATGTGATAGAATTTTGCTGAATTCTTGAATTAACCATAATATAAAATGATCTAATCGGGTATCTTTTAGCCCTACCCTAGAAGTTTCATAGTGCATTTTACAAGCCATTTCATGCGCTTTGAGATGCCGCTTAGCCCAATACGCTATCTGAAATAGGAGCGACGTAAATTGAACAAATGTGATACAATTTCCCTGAAATCTTATATTAAACAAAATATAAAATGATCTAATCGGGTCTCTGATTGCCCTATCATAGAAGTTTAGTAGTGCATTGTACTCGCCATTCCACGCGCTTTAAGATGCCGCCTAGCCCAGTACGATATCTGAAATAGGAGCGACGTAAGTTGAACAAATGTGATAGAATTTTGCTGAATTCTTAAATTAACCATAATATAAAATGATCTAATCGGGACTCTGTTTGCCCTACCCTAGAAGTTTAATAGTGCATTTCACTCGTCACTTCATGCGCTTTGAGATGCCGCTAAGCCCAATAAGCTATCTCAAATAGGAGCGACGTGAATTGAACAAATGTGATAGAATTTCCCTGAAATCTAATATTAACCAAAATATAAAATGATGTAACCAGGTCTCTGATTGCCCTATCATAGAAGTTTAGTAGTGCATTTTACTCGCCATTCCACGCGCTTTAAGATGCCGCCTAGCCCAGTACGCTATCTGAATTAGGAGCGACGTAACTTGAACAAATGTGATAGAATTTCGGTGAATTCTTATATTAACCTTAATGTAAAATGATCTAATCGGGTCTCTGTTCGCCCCACCCTAGAAGCTTAATAGTGCATTTCACTCGTCATTTCATGCGCTTTGAGATGGCGCTTAGCCCAATATGCTATCTGAAATAGGAGCGACGTAAATTGAACAAATGTGATAGAATTTCCGTGAATCCTTATATTAACCTTAATGTAAAATGATCTAATCGGGTCTCTGTTCGCCCTGCCATAGAAGTCTAATGGTGCATTTCACTCGCCAGTTCATGCGCTTTGAGATGCCGCTTAGCCCAATACGGTATCTGAAATAGGAGCGACGTAAGTTGAACAAATGTGATAGAATTTCGCTGAATTGTTTTATTAACCATAATGTAAAATGATCTGATCGGGTCTCTGTTCGCCCTAGCCTAGAAGCTTAATAGTGCATTTTATTCGCCATTTCATACGCTTTGAAATGCCGCATTGCCAAATACGTTATCTGAAATAGGAGCGACGTAAGTTGAACAAATGTGATAGAATTACGCTGCATTCTTATATTAACCGTAATATAAAATGACCTAATCGGGTCTCTGTTTGCCATATCCTAGAAGTTTAATAGTGCATTTTACTCGCCATTTCATGCGCTTTGAGATTGCCGCTTAGCCCAATACGCTATCTGAAATGGGAGCGACGTTAGTTGAACGAATGTGATAGAATTTCGCTGAATTCTTTTATTAACCATAATGTAAAATGATCTGATCGGGTCTCTGTTCGCCCTAGCCTAGAAGTTTAATAGTGCATTTTATTCGCCATTTCATGCGCTTTGAGATGCCGCTTAGCCGAATACGCTATCTGAAATAGGAGCGACGTAAATTGAACAAATGTGATACAATTTCCCTGAAATCTGATATTAAACAAAATATAAAATGATCTAATCGGGTCTCTGATTGCCCTGTCATAGAAGTTTAGTAGTGCATTTTACTCGCCATTCCACGCGCTTTAAGATGCCGCCTAGCCCAGTACGCTATCTGAAATAGGAGCGACGTAAGTTGAACAAATGTGATAGAATTACGCCGCATTCTTATATTAACCGTAATATAAAATGATCTAATCGGGTCTCTGCTTGCCGTATCCTAGAAGTTTAACAGTGCATTATAATCGCCATTTCATGCGCTTTGAGATGCCGCTTAGCCCAATACGCTATCTGAAATAGGAGCGACGTAAATTGAACGAATGTGATAGAATTACGCTGAATTCTTATATTAACTTAATGTAAAATGATCTAATCGGGTCTCTGTTCGCCCTACCATAGAAGTCTAATAGTGCATTTCACTCGACATTTCATGCGCTTTGAGATGCCGCTTAGCCCAATACGCTATCTGAAATAGGAGCGACGTAAATTGAACAAATGTGATAGAACTTCGCTGAAATCTTATATTAAACAAAATATAAAATGATCTAATCAGGTCTCTGATTGCCCTATCATAGAAGTTTAGTAGTGCATTTTACTCGCCATTCCACGCGCTTTAAGATGCCGCCTAGCCCAGTATGCTATCTGAAATAGGAGCGACGTAAGTTGAACAAATGTGATAGAATTACGCCGAATTCTTATATTAACCGTAATATAAAATGATCTAATCGGGTCTCTGTTTGCCGTATCCTAGAAGTTTAACAGTGCATTATACTCGACATTTCATGCGCTTTGAGATGCCGCTTAGCCCAATACGCTATCTGAAATAGGAGCGACGTAAATTGAACGAATGTGATAGAATTACGCTGAATTCTTATATTAACTTAATGTAAAATGATCTAATCGGGTCTCTGTTCGCCCTACCATAGAAGTCTAATGGTGCATTTCACTCGCCATTGCATGCGCTTTGAGATGCCGCTTAGCCCAATACGCTATCTGAAATAGGAGCGACGTAAATTGAACAAATGTGATACAATTTCCCTGAAATCTTATATTAAACAAAATATAAAATGATCTAATCGGGTCTCTGATTGCCCTATCATAGAATTCTAATAGTGCATTTTACTCGCCATTCCACGCGCTTTAAGATGCCGCCTAGCCCAGTACGCTATCTGAAATAGGAGCGACGTAAATTGAACAAATGTGATAGAATTTTGCTGAATTCTTAAATTAACCATAATATAAAATGATCTAATCGGGTATCTTTTAGCCCTACCCTAGAAGTTTCATAGTGCATTTTACTCGCCATTTCATGCGCTTTGAGAGGTCGCTTAGCCCAATACGCTATCTGAAATGGGAGCGACGTAAGTTGAACAAATGTGATAGAATTTCGCTGAATTCTTTTATTAACCATAATGTAAAACGAACTAATCGGGTCTCTGTTCGCCCTGCCCTAGAAGTTTAATAGTGCATTTCACTCGTCATTTCATGCGCTTTGAGATGCCGCTTAGCCCAATACGCTATCTGAAATGGGAGCGACGTAAATTGAACGAATGTGATAGAATTACGCTGAATTCTTGTATTAACCAAAATATAAAATGATCTAATCGGGTCTCTGATTGCCTTATCCTAGAAGTTTAATAGTGCATTTCACTCGCCATTTCATGCGCTTTGAGATTCCGCCTAGCCCAGTACGCTATCTGAAATAGGAGCGACGTAAATTGAACAAATGTGATAGAATTTTGCTGAATTCTTAAATTAACCATAATATAAAATGATCTAATCGGGTCTCTGTTTGCCCTACCCTAGAAGTTTAATAGTGCATTTTACTCGCCATTCCACACGCTTTAAGATGGCGCCTAGCCCAGTACGCTATCTGAAATAGGAGCGACGTAAGTTGAACAAATGTGATAGAATTTTGCTGAATTCATTTATTAACCATAATGTAAAATTATCTAATCGGGTCTCTGTTTGCCCTACCCTAGAAGTTTAATAGTGCATTTCACTCGTCATTTCGTGCGCTTTGAAATGCTGCTTAGCCCAATACGCTATCTGAAATAGGAGCGACGTAAATTGAACAAATGTGATAGAATTTCGCTGAATTCTTAAATTAACCATAATATAAAATGATCTAATCGGGTATCTGTTTGCCCTACCCTAGAAGTTTAATAGTGCATTTTACTCGCCATTCCACACGCTTTAAAATGCCGCCTAGCCCAGTACGCTATCTGAAATAGGAGCGACGTAAGTTGAACAAATGTGATAGAATTTTGCTGAATTCATTTATTAACCATAATGTAAAATTATCTAATCGGGTCTCTGTTTGCCCTACCCTAGAAGTTTAATAGTGCATTTCACTCGTCATTTCGTGCGCTTTGAAATGCTGCTTAGCCCAATACGCTATCTGAAATAGGAGCGACGTAAATTGAAGAAATGTGATAGAATTTCGCTGAATTCTTAAATTAACCATAATATAAAATGATCTAATCGGGTATCTTTTAGCCCTACCCTAGAAGTTTCATAGTGCATTTACTCGCCACTTCATACGCTTTGAGATGCCGCTTAGCCCAATACGCTATCTGAAATAGGAGCGACGTAAGTTGAACAAATGTGATAGAATTTTGCTGAATTCTTAAATTAACCATAATATAAAATGATCTAATCGGGTCTCTGTTTGCCCTACCCTAGAAGTTTAGTAGTGCATTTCACTCGTCACTTCATGAGCTTTGAGATGCCGCTAAGCCCAATAAGCTATCCGAAATAGGAGCGACGTAAATTGAACAAATGTGATAGAACTTCGCTGAAATCTTATATTAAAGAAAATATAAAATGATCTAATCAGGTCTCTGATTGCCCTATCATAGAAGTTTAGTAGTGCATTTTACTCGCCATTCCACGCGCTTTAAGATGCCGCCTAGGCCAGTATGCTATCTGAAATAGGGGCGACGTAAGTTGAACAAATGTAATAGAATTACGCCGCATTCTTATATTAACCGTAATATAAAATGATCTAATCGTGTCTCTGTTTGCCGTATCCTAGAAGTTTAACAGTGCATTATACTCGACATTTCATGCGCTTTGAGATGCCGCTTAGCCCAATACGCTATCTGAAATAGGAGCGACGTAAATTGAACGAATGTGATAGAATTACGCTGAATTCTTATATTAACTTAATGTAAAATGATCTAATCGGGTCTCTGTTCGCCCTACCATAGAAGTCTAATAGTGCATTTCACTCGCCATTTCATGCGCTTTGAGATGCCGCCTAGCCCAGTACGCTATCTGAAATAGGAGCGACGTAAGTTGAACAAATGTGATAGAATTACGCTGCATTCTTATACTAACCTTAATATAAAATGATCTAATCGGGTCTCTGTTTGCCTTATCCTAGAAGTTTAATAGTGCATCTTACTCGCCATTTAATGCGCTTTGAGAGGCCGCTTAACCCAATACGCTATCTGAAATAGGAGCGACGTAAATTGAACAAATGTGATGGAGTTACGCTGCATTCTTATATTAACCGTAATATAAAATGATCTAATCGGGTCTCTGTTTGCCTTATCCTAGAAGGTTAATAGCGCATTTTACTCGCCATTTCATGCGCTTTGAGAGGCCGCTTAGCCCAATACGCTATCTGAAATAGGAGCGACGTAAATTGAACGAATGTGATACAATTTCCCTGAAATCTGATATTAAACAAAATATAAAATGATCTAATCGGGTCTCTGATTGCCCTATCATAGAAGTTTAGTAGTGCATGTTACTCGCCATTCCACGCGCTTTAAGGTGCCGCCTATCCCAGTACGCTATCTGAAATAGGAGCGACGTAAGTTGAACAAATGTGATAGAATTTCGCTGAATTATTTTATTAACCATAATGTAAAATGATCTAATCGGGTCTCTGTTCGCCCTACCCTAGAAGTTTAATAGTGCATTTCACTCGTCATTTCATGCGCATTGACATGCCGCTTCGCCCAATACGCTATCTGAAATGGGAGCGACGTAAATTGAACGAATGTGATAGAATTACGCTGAATGCTTATATTAACCAAAATATAAACTGATCTAATCGGGTCTCTGATTGCCCTATCATAGAAGGTTAATAGTGCATTTTACTCGCCATTCCACGCGCTTTAAGATGCCGCCTAGCCCAGTACGCTATCTGAAATAGGAGCGACGTAAGTTGAACAAATGTGATAGAATTACGCTGAATTCTAATATTAACCGTAATATAATATGATCTAATCGGGTCTCTGTTTGCCTTACCCTAGAAGTTTAATAGTGCATTTCACTCGTCATTTCATGCGCTTTGAGATGCCGTCTAGCCCAGTACGCTATCTGAAATAGGAGCGATGTAAATTGAACAAATGTGATAGAATTTCGGTGAATTCTTTTATTAACCATAATGTAAGATGATCTAATCGAGTCTCTGTTCGCCCTAGCCTAGAAGTTTAATAGTGCATTTTATTCGCCATTTCATGCGCTTTGAGATGCCGCTTAGTCCAATACGCTATCTGAAATATGAGCGACGTAAATTGAACAAATGTGATAGAATTTCGCTGAATTCTTATATTATCCTTAATGTAAAATGATCTAATCGGGTCTCTGTTTGCCCTACCCTAGAAGTTTAATAGTGCATTTCACTCGTCACTTCATGAGCTTTGAGATGCCGCTAAGCCCAATACGCTATCTGAAATAGGAGCGACGTAAGTTTAACAAATGTGATAGAATTACGCTGCATTCTTATATTAACCGTAATATAAAATGATCTAATCGGGTCTCTGTTTGCCTTATCCTAGAAGGTTAATAGCGCATTTTACTCGCCATTTCATGCGCTTTGAGAGGCCGCTTAGCCCAATACGCTATCTGAAATAGGAGCGACGTAAATTGAACGAATGTGATACAATTTCCCTGAAATCTGATATTAAACAAAATATAAAATGATCTAATCGGGTCTCTGATTGCCCTATCATAGAAGTTTAGTAGTGCATGTTACTCGCCATTCCACGCGCTTTAAGATGCCGCCTAGCCCAGTACGCTATCTGAAATAGGAGCGACGTAAGTTGAACAAATGTGATAGAATTTCGCTGAATTCTTTCATTAACCATAATGTAAAATGATCTGATCGGGTCTCTGTTCGCCCTAGCCTAGAAGTTTAATAGTGCATTTTATTCGCCATTTCATGCGCTTTGGGATGCCGCATAGCCCAATACGCTATCTGAAATACGAGCGACGTAAGTTGAACAAATGTAATAGAATTTCGCTGAATTATTTTATTAACCATAATGTAAAATGATCTAATCGGGTCTCTGTTCGCCCTACCCTAGAAGTTTAATAGTGCATTTCACTCGTCATTTCATGCGCATTGACATGCCGCTTCGCCCAATACGCTATCTGAAATGGGAGCGACGTAAATTGAACGAATGTGATAGAATTACGCTGAATGCTTATATTAACCAAAATATAAAATGATCTAATCGGGTCTCTGATTGCCCTATCATAGAAGTTTAGTAGTGCATTTTACTCGCCATTCCACGCGCTTTAAGGTGCCGCCTAGCCCAGTATGCTATCTGAAATAGGAGCGACGTAAGTTGAACAAATGTGATAGAATTTTGCTGAATTCTTAAATTAACCATAATATAAAATGATCCAATCGGGTCTCTGTTTGCCCTACCCTAGAAGTTTAATAGTGCATTTCACTCGTCACTTCATGAGCTTTGACATGCCGCTAAGCCCAATAAGCTATCTGAAATAGGAGCGACGTAAATTGAACAAATGTGATAGAATTTCCCTGAATTCTTATATTAACTTAATGTAAAATAATCTAATCCGGTCTCTGTTCGCCCTACCATAGAAGTCTAATAGTGCATTTCACTCGACATTTCATGCGCTTTGAGATGCCGCTTAGCCCAATACGCTATCTGAAATAGGAGCGACGTAAATTGAACAAATGTGATAGAACTTCGCTGAAACCTTATATTAAACAAAATATAAAATGATCTAATCGGGTCTCTGTTTGCCTTATCCTAGAAGTTTAACAGTGCATTATACTCGACATTTCATGCGCTTTGAGATGCCGCTTAGCCCAATACGCTATCTGAAATAGGAGCGACGTAAATTGAACGAATGTGATACAATTACGCTGAATTCTTATATTAACTTAATGTAAAATGATCTAATCGGGTCTCTGTTCGCCCTACCATAGAAGTCTAATAGTGCATTTCACTCGCCATTTCATGCGCTTTGAGATGCCGCCTAGCCCAGTACGCTATCTGAAACAGGAGCGACGTACGTTGAACAAATGTGATAGAATTACGCTGCATTCTTATACTAACCTTAATATAAAATGATCTAATCGGGTCTCTGTTCCCTTATCCTAGAAGTTTAATAGCGCATTTTACTCGCCAATTCATGCGCTTTGAGAGGCCGCTTAACCCAATACGCTATCTGAAATAGGAGCGACGTAAATTGAACAAATGTGATAGAATTTCCCTGAAATCTTATATTAAACAAAATATTAAATGATCTAATCGGGTCTCTGTTTGCCTTATCCTAGAAGTTTAATAGTGCATTATACTCGCCATTTCGTGCGCTTTTAGTTGCCGCCTAGCCCAGTACGCTATCTGAAATAGGAGCGACGTAAATTGAACAAATGTGATAGAATCTCGCTGAATTCTTAAATTAACCATAATATAAAATGATCTCATCGGGTCTCTGTTTGCCCAACCCTAGAAGTATAATAATGCATTTTACTCGCCATTTCATGCGCTTTCAGATGCCGCATAGCCCAATACGCTATCTGAAATAGGAGCACGTAAATTGAACAAATGTGATAGAATTTCCGTGAATCCTTATATTAACCTTAATGTAAAATGATCTAATCGGGTCTCTGTTCGCCCTACCATAGAAGTCTAATAGTGCATTTTATTCGCCATTTCATGCGCTTTGAGATGCCGCTTAGCCCAATACGCTATCTGAAATAGGAGCGACGTAAATTGAACAAATGTGATACAATTTCCCTGAAATCTTATATTAAACAAAATATAAAATGATCTAATCAGGTCTCTGATTGCCTTATCCTAGAAGTTTAATAGTGCATTTCACTCGCCATTTCATGCGCTTTGAGATTCCGCCTAGCCCAGTACGCTATCTGAAATAGGAGCGACGTAAATTGAACAAATGTGATAGAATTTTGCTGAATTCTTAAATTAACCATAATATAAAATGATCGAATCGGGTCTGTGTTTGCCCTACCCTAGAAGTTTAATAGTGCATTTTACTCGCCAATCAACACGCTTTAAGATGCCGCCTAGCCCAGTACGCTATCTGAAATAGGAGCGACGTAAGTTGAACAAATGTGATAGAATTTTGCTGAATTCATTTATTAACCATAATGTAAAATGATCTAATCGGGTCTCTGTTTGCCCTACCCTAGAAGTTTAATAGTGCATTTCACTCGTCATTTCGTGCGCTTTGAAATGCTGCTTAGCCCAATACGCTATCTGAAATAGGAGCGACGTAAATTGAAGAAATGTGATAGAATTTCGCTTAATTCTTAAATTAACCATAATATAAAATGATCTTATCGGGTCTCTGTTTGCCCTACCCTAGAAGTTTAAAAGTGCATTTTACTCGCCATTTCATGCGCTTTGAGATGCCGCTTAGCCGAATACGCTAACTGAAATAGGAGCGACGTAAATTGAACATATGTGATAGAATTTTGCTGAATTCTTAAATTAACCATAATATAAAATGGTCTAATCGGGTCTCTGTTCGCCCAACCATAGAAGTCTAATAGTGCATTTCAGTCTCCATTTCATGCGCTTTGAGATTCCGCCTAGCCCAGTACGCTATCTGAAATAGGAGCGATGTAAATTGAACAAATGTGATAGAATTTCGGTGAATTCTTTTATTAACCATAATGTAAAATGATCTAATCGAGTCTCTGTTCGCCCTAGCCTAGAAGTTTAATAGTGCATTTTACTCGCCATTTCTTGCGATTTGAGATGCCGCTTAGCCCAATAAGCTATCTGAAATAAGAGCGACGTAAATTGAACAAATGTAATAGAATTTCGCTGAATTCTTATATGAACCAAAATATAAAACGATCTAATCGGGTCTCTGATTGCCCTATCATAGAAGTTTAATAGTGCATTTTGCTCCCCATTCCACGCGCTTTAAGATGCCGCCTAGCCCTGTACACTATCTGAAGTAGGAGCGACGTAAATTGACCAAATGTGATAGAATTTCGCTGAATTCTTATATGTACCAAAATATAAACTGATCTAATCGGGTCTCTGATTGCCCTATCATAGAAGGTTAATAGTGCATTTTACTCGCCATTCCACGCGCTTTAAGATGCCGCCTAGCCCAGTACGCTATCTGAAATAGGAGCGACGTAAGTTGAACAAATGTGATAGAATTACGCTGAATTCTAATATTAACCGTAATATAATATGATCTAATCGGGTCTCTGTTTGCCTTACCCTAGAAGTTTAATAGTGCATTTCACTCGTCATTTCATGCGCTTTGAGATGCCGTCTAGCCCAGTACGCTATCTGAAATAGGAGCGATGTAAATTGAACAAATGTGATAGAATTTCGGTGAATTCTTTTATTAACCATAATGTAAAATGATCTAATCGAGTCTCTGTTCGCCCTAGCCTAGAAGTTTAATAGTGCATTTTATTCGCCATTTCATGCGCTTTGAGATGCCGCTTAGTCCAATACGCTATCTGAAATATGAGCGACGTAAATTGAACAAATGTGATAGAATTTCGCTGAATTCTTATATTATCCTTAATGTAAAATGATCTAATCGGGTCTCTGTTCGCCCTACCCTACAAGTTTAATAGTGCATTTTACTCGCCATTTCTTGCGCTTTGAGATGCCGCTTAGCCCAATAAGCTATCTGAAATAGGAGTGACGTAAATTGAACAAATGTAATAGAATTTCGCTGAATTCTTATATGAACCAAAATATAAAATGATCTAATCGGGTCTCTGATTGCCCTATCATTGAAGTTTAATAGTTCATTTTACTCGTCATTTCATGCGCTTTGAGATGCCGCTTAGCCCAATACGCTATCTGAAATAGGAGCGATGTAAATTGAACAAATGTGATAGAATTTCGGTGAATTCTTTTATTAACCATAATGTAAAATGATCTAATCGAGTCTCTGTTCGCCCTAGCCTAGAAGTTTAATAGTGCATTTTACTCGCCATTTCTTGCGATTTGAGATGCCGCTTAGCCCAATAAGCTATCTGAAATAAGAGCGACGTAAATTGAACAAATGTAATAGAATTTCGCTGAATTCTTATATGAACCAAAATATAAAATGATCTAATCGGGTCTCTGATTGCCCTACCATAGAAGTTTAATAGTGCATTTTGCTCCCCATTCCACGCGCTTTAAGATGCCGCCTAGCCCTGTACACTATCTGAAGTAGGAGCGACGTAAATTGACCAAATGTGATAGAATTTCGCTGAATTCTTATATGAACCAAAATATAAACTGATCTAATCGGGTCTCTGATTGCCCTATCATAGAAGGTTAATAGTGCATTTTACTCGCCATTCCACGCGCTTTAAGATGCCGCCTAGCCCAGTACGCTATCTGAAATAGGAGCGACGTAAGTTGTACAAATGTGATAGAATTACGCTGAATTCTAATATTAACCGTAATATAATATGATCTAATCGGGTCTCTGTTTGCCTTACCCTAGAAGTTTGATAGTGCATTTCACTCGTCATTTCATGCGCTTTGAGATGCCGTCTAGCCCAGTACGCTATCTGAAATAGGAGCGACGTAAATTGAACAAATGTGATAGTATTTTGCTGAATTCTTAAATTAACCATAATATAAAATGATCTAATCGGTTCTCTATTTGCCCTGCCCTAGAAGCATAATAGTGCATTGTATTCGCCATTTCTTGCACTTTGAGATGCCGCTTAGCCCAATACGCTATCTGAAATATGAGCGACGTAAATTGAACAAATGTGATAGAATTTCGCTGAATTCTTATATTATCCTTAATGTAAAATGATCTAATCGGGTCTCTGTTCGCCCTACCCTACAAGTTTAATAGTGCATTTTACTCGCCATTTCTTGCGCTTTGAGATGCCGCTTAGCCCAATAAGCTATCTGAAATAGGAGTGACGTAAATTGAACAAATGTGATAGAATTTCGCTGAATTCTTATATTATCCTTAATGTAAAATGATCTAATCGGGTCTCTGTTCGCCCTACACTACAAGTTTAACAGTGCATTTTACTCGCCATTTCTTGCGCTTTGAGATGCCGCTTAGCCCAATAAGCTATCTGAAATAGGAGTGACGTAAATTGAACAAATGTAATAGAATTTCGCTGAATTCTTATATGAACCAAAATATAAAATGATCTAATCGGGTCTCTGATTGCCCTACCCTAGAAGTTTAATAGTGCATTTCACTCGTCACTTCATGAGCTTTGACATGCCGCTAAGCCCAATAAGCTATCTGAAATAGGAGCGACGTAAATTGAACAAATGTGATAGAATTTCCCTGAATTCTTATATTAACTTAATGTAAAATAATCTAATCCGGTCTCTGTTCGCCCTACCATAGAAGTCTAATAGTGCATTTCACTCGACATTTCATGCGCTTTGAGATGCCGCTTAGCCCAATACGCTATCTGAAATAGGAGCGACGTAAATTGAACAAATGTGATAGAACTTCGCTGAAACCTTATATTAAACAAAATATAAAATGATCTAATCAGGTCTCTGATTGCCCTATCATAGAAGTTTAGTAGTGCATTTTACTCGCCATTCCACGCGCTTTAAGATGCCGCCTAGCCCAGTATGCTATCTGAAATAGGAGCGACGTAAGTTGAACAAATGTGATAGAATTACGCCGAATTCTTATATTAACCGTAATATAAAATGATCTAATCGGGTCTCTGTTTGCCTTATCCTAGAAGTTTAACAGTGCATTATACTCGACATTTCATGCGCTTTGAGATGCCGCTTAGCCCAATACGCTATCTGAAATAGGAGCGACGTAAATTGAACGAATGTGATACAATTACGCTGAATTCTTATATTAACTTAATGTAAAATGATCTAATCGGGTCTCTGTTCGCCCTACCATAGAAGTCTAATAGTGCATTTCACTCGCCATTTCATGCGCTTTGAGATGCCGCCTAGCCCAGTACGCTATCTGAAACAGGAGCGACGTACGTTGAACAAATGTGATAGAATTACGCTGCATTCTTATACTAACCTTAATATAAAATGATCTAATCGGGTCTCTGTTCCCTTATCCTAGAAGTTTAATAGCGCATTTTACTCGCCAATTCATGCGCTTTGAGAGGCCGCTTAACCCAATACGCTATCTGAAATAGGAGCGACGTAAATTGAACAAATGTGATAGAATTTCCCTGAAATCTTATATTAAACAAAATATTAAATGATCTAATCGGGTCTCTGTTTGCCTTATCCTAGAAGTTTAATAGTGCATTATACTCGCCATTTGGTGCGCTTTTAGTTGCCGCCTAGCCCAGTACGCTATCTGAAATAGGAGCGACGTAAATTGAACAAATGTGATAGAATCTCGCTGAATTCTTAAATTAACCATAATATAAAATGATCTCATCGGGTCTCTGTTTGCCCTACCCTAGAAGTATAATAATGCATTTTACTCGCCATTTCATGCGCTTTCAGATGCCGCATAGCCCAATACGCTATCTGAAATAGGAGCACGTAAATTGAACAAATGTGATAGAATTTCCGTGAATCCTTATATTAACCTTAATGTAAAATGATCTAATCGGGTCTCTGTTCGCCCTACCATAGAAGTCTAATAGTGCATTTTATTCGCCATTTCATGCGCTTTGAGATGCCGCTTAGCCCAATACGCTATCTGAAATAGGAGCGACGTAAATTGAACAAATGTGATACAATTTCCCTGAAATCTTATATTAAACAAAATATAAAATGATCTAATCGGGTCTCTGATTGCCTTATCCTAGAAGTTTAATAGTGCATTTCACTCGCCATTTCATGCGCTTTGAGATTCCGCCTAGCCCAGTACGCTATCTGAAATAGGAGCGACGTAAATTGAACAAATGTGATAGAATTTTGCTGAATTCTTAAATTAACCATAATATAAAATGATCGAATCTGGTCTGTGTTTGCCCTACCCTAGAAGTTTAATAGTGCATTTTACTCGCCAATCCACACGCTTTAAGATGCCGCCTAGCCCAGTACGCTATCTGAAATAGGAGCGAATTAAGTTGAACAAATGTGATAGAATTTTGCTGAATTCATTTATTAACCATAATGTAAAATGATCTAATCGGGTCTCTGTTTGCCCTACCCTAGAAGTTTAATAGTGCATTTCACTCGTCATTTCGTGCGCTTTGAAATGCTGCTTAGCCCAATACGCTATCTGAAATAGGAGCGACGTAAATTGAAGAAATGTGATAGAATTTCGCTTAATTCTTAAATTAACCATAATATAAAATGATCTTATCGGGTCTCTGTTTGCCCTACCCTAGAAGTTTAAAAGTGCATTTTACTCGCCATTTCATGCGCTTTGAGATGCCGCTTAGCCGAATACGCTAACTGAAATAGGAGCGACGTAAATTGAACATATGTGATAGAATTTTGCTGAATTCTTAAATTAACCATAATATAAAATGGTCTAATCGGGTCTCTGTTCGCCCTACCATAGAAGTCTAATAGTGCATTTCACTCTCCATTTCATGCGCTTTGAGATTCCGCCTAGCCCAGTACGCTATCTGAAATAGGAGCGATGTAAATTGAACAAATGTGATAGAATTTCGGTGAATTCTTTTATTAACCATAATGTAAAATGATCTAATCGAGTCTCTGTTCGCCCTAGCCTAGAAGTTTAATAGTGCATTTTACTCGCCATTTCTTGCGATTTGAGATGCCGCTTAGCCCAATAAGCTATCTGAAATAAGATCGACGTAAATTGAACAAATGTAATAGAATTTCGCTGAATTCTTATATGAAACAAAATATAAAACGATCTAATCGGGTCTCTGATTGCCCTATCATAGAAGTTTAATAGTGCATTTTGCTCCCCATTCCACGCGCTTTAAGATGCCGCCTAGCCCA
The DNA here is from genome assembly GCA_916610135.2 of Macropis europaea. Classification (NCBI taxonomy): domain Eukaryota; kingdom Metazoa; phylum Arthropoda; class Insecta; order Hymenoptera; family Melittidae; genus Macropis; species Macropis europaea. The sequence continues at coordinate 26,017 of CAKAJE020000912.1, forward strand.
GTACGCTATCTGGAATAGGAGCGACGTAAATTGAACAAATGTAGTAGAATTTCGCTGAATTCTTAAATTAACCATAATATAAAATGATCTAATCGGGTCTCTGTTTGCCCTACCCTAGAAGTATAATAGTGCATTTTACTCGTCATTTCATGCGCTTTGAGATGCCGCTTAGTCCAATACGCTATCTGAAATAGGAGCGACGTAAATTGAACAAATGTGATAGAATTTCGCTGAATTCTTTTATTAACCATAATGTAAAATGATCTAATCGGGTGTCTGTTCGCCCTAGCCTAGAAGTTTAATAGTGCATTTTATTCGCCATTTCATGCGCTTTGAGATGCCGCTTAGCCCAATACGCTATCTGAAACATGAGCGACGTAAATTGAGCAAATGTGGTAGAATATCGCTGAATTCTTATATTATCCTTAATGTAAAATGATCTAATCGGGTCTCTGTTCGCCATACCCTACAAGTTTAATAGTGCATTTTACTCGCCATTTCATGCGCTTTGAGATGCCGCTTAGCCCAATACGCTATCTGAAATAGGAGCGATGTAAATTGAACAAATGTGATAGAATTTCGGTGAATTCTTTTATTAACCATAATGTAAAATGATCTAATCGAGTCTCTGTTCGCCCTAGCCTAGAAGTTTAATAGTGCATTTTACTCGCCATTTCTTGCGATTTGAGATGCCGCTTAGCCCAATAAGCTATCTGAAATAAGAGCGACGTAAATTGAACAAATGTAATAGAATTTCGCTGAATTCTTATATGAAACAAAATATAAAACGATCTAATCGGGTCTCTGATTGCCCTATCATAGAAGTTTAATAGTGCATTTTGCTCCCCATTCCACGCGCTTTAAGATGCCGCCTAGCCCAGTACGCTATCTGGAATAGGAGCGACGTAAATTGAACAAATGTAGTAGAATTTCGCTGAATTCTTAAATTAACCATAATTTAAAATGATCTAATCGGGTCTCTGTTTGCCCTACCCTAGAAGTATAATAGTGCATTTTACTCGTCATTTCATGCGCTTTGAGATGCCGCTTAGTCCAATACGCTATCTGAAATAGGAGCGACGTAAATTGAACAAATGTGATAGAATTTCGCTGAATTCTTTTATTAACCATAATGTAAAATGATCTAATCGGGTGTCTGTTCGCCCTAGCCTAGAAGTTTAATAGTGCATTTTATTCGCCAGTTCATGCGCTTTGAGATGCCGCTTAGCCCAATACGCTATCTGAAACATGAGCGACGTAAATTGAGCAAATGTGGTAGAATATCGCTGAATTCTTATATTATCCTTAATGTAAAATGATCTAATCGGGTCTCTGTTCGCCATACCCTACAAGTTTAATAGTGCATTTTACTCGCCATTTCTTGCGATTTGAGATGCCGCTCAGCCCAATAAGCTATCTGAAATAAGAGCGACGTAAATTGAAGAAATGTAATAGAATTTCGCTGAATTCTTATATGAACCAAAATATAAAATGATCTAATCGGGTCTCTGATTGCCCTACCATAGAAGTTTAATAGTGCATTTTGCTCCCCATTCCACGCGCTTTAAGATGCCGCCTAGCCCTGTACACTATCTGAAGTAGGAGCGACGTAAATTGACCAAATGTGATAGAATTTCGCTGAATTCTTATATGAACCAAAATATAAACTGATCTAATCGGGTCTCTGATTGCCCTATCATAGAAGGTTAATAGTGCATTTTACTCGCCATTCCACGCGCTTTAAGATGCCGCCTAGCCCAGTACGCTATCTGAAATAGGAGCGACGTAAGTTGTACAAATGTGATAGAATTACGCTGAATTCTAATATTAACCGTAATATAATATGATCTAATCGGGTCTCTGTTTGCCTTACCCTAGAAGTTTGATAGTGCATTTCACTCGTCATTTCATGCGCTTTGAGATGCCGTCTAGCCCAGTACGCTATCTGAAATAGGAGCGACGTAAATTGAACAAATGTGATAGTATTTTGCTGAATTCTTAAATTAACCATAATATAAAATGATCTAATCGGTTCTCTATTTGCCCTGCCCTAGAAGTATAATAGTGCATTGTATTCGCCATTTCTTGCACTTTGAGATGCCGCTTAGCCCAATACGCTATCTGAAATATGAGCGACGTAAATTGAACAAATGTGATAGAATTTCGCTGAATTCTTATATTATCCTTAATGTAAAATGATCTAATCGGGTCTCTGTTCGCCCTACCCTACAAGTTTAATAGTGCATTTTACTCGCCATTTCTTGCGCTTTGAGATGCCGCTTAGCCCAATAAGCTATCTGAAATAGGAGCGACGTAAATTGAACAAATGTGATAGAATTTCGCTGAATTCTTATATTATCCTTAATGTAAAATGATCTAATCGGGTCTCTGTTCGCCCTACACTACAAGTTTAACAGTGCATTTTACTCGCCATTTCTTGCGCTTTGAGATGCCGCTTAGCCCAATAAGCTATCTGAAATAGGAGTGACGTAAATTGAACAAATGTAATAGAATTTCGCTGAATTCTTATATGAACCAAAATATAAAATGATCTAATCGGGTCTCTGATTGCCCTATCATTGAAGTTTAATAGTTCATTTTACTCGTCATTTCATGCGCTTTGAGATGCCGCTTAGCCCAATACGCTATCTGAAATAGGAGCGATGTAAATTGAACAAATGTGATAGAATTTCGGTGAATTCTTTTATTAACCATAATGTAAAATGATCTAATCGAGTCTCTGTTCGCCCTAGCCTAGAAGTTTAATAGTGCATTTTACTCGCCATTTCTTGCGATTTGAGATGCCGCTTAGCCCAATAAGCTATCTGAAATAAGAGCGACGTAAATTGAACAAATGTAATGGAATTTCGCTGAATTCTTATATGAACCAAAATATAAAATGATCTAATCGGGTCTCTGATTGCCCTATCATAGAAGTTTAATAGTGCATTTCACTCGTCATTTCATGCGCTTTGAGATGCCGTCTAGCCCAGTACGCTATCTGAAATAGGAGCGACGTAAATTGAACAAATGTGATAGTATTTTGCTGAATTCTTAAATTAACCATAATATAAAATGATCTAATCGGTTCTCTATTTGCCCTGCCCTAGAAGTATAATAGTGCATTTTACCCGCCATTTCATGCGCTTTGAGATGCCGTTTAGCCCAATACGCTATCTGATATAGAAGCGACGTAAATTGAACAAATGTGATAGCATTTCGCTGAATACTTAAATTAACCATAATATAAAATGATCTAATCGGGTCTCTGTTTGCCGTACCGTAGAAGTTTGATAGTCCATTGTATTCGCCATTTCTTGCACTTTGAGATGCCGCTTAGCCCAATACGCTATCTGAAATATGAGCGACGTAAATTGAACAAATGTGATAGAATTTCGCTGAATTCTTATATTATCCTTAATGTAAAATGATCTAATCGGGTCTCTGTTCGCCCTACCCTACAAGTTTAATAGTGCATTTTACTCGCCATTTCTTGCGATTTGAGATGCCGCTTAGCCCAATAAGCTATCTGAAATAAGAGCGACGTAAATTGAACAAATGTAATAGAATTTCGCTGAATTCTTATATGAACCAAAATATAAAATGATCTAATCGGGTCTCTGATTGCCCTATCATAGAAGTTTAATAGTGCATTTCACTCGTCATTTCATGCGCTTTGAGATGCCGTCTAGCCCAGTACGCTATCTGAAATAGGAGCGACGTAAATTGAACAAATGTGATAGTATTTTGCTGAATTCTTAAATTAACCATAATATAAAATGATCTAATCGGTTCTCTATTTGCCCTGCCCTAGAAGTATAATAGTGCATTTTACCCGCCATTTCATGCGCTTTGAGATGCCGTTTAGCCCAATACGCTATCTGATATAGAAGCGACGTAAATTGAACAAATGTGATAGCATTTCGCTGAATACTTAAATTAACCATAATATAAAATGATCTAATCGGGTCTCTGTTTGCCGTACCCTAGAAGTTTGATAGTCCATTGTATTCGCCATTTCTTGCACTTTGAGATGCCGCTTAGCCCAATACGCTATCTGAAATATGAGCGACGTAAATTGAACAAATGTGATAGAATTTCGCTGAATTATTATATTATCCTTAATGTAAAATGATCTAATCGGGTCTCTGTTCGCCCTACCCTACAAGTTTAATAGTGCATTTTACTCGCCATTTCTTGCGCTTTGAGATGCCGCTTAGCCCAATAAGCTATCTGAAATAGGAGTGACGTAAATTGAACAAATGTAATAGAATTTCGCTGAATTCTTATATGAACCAAAATATAAAATGATCTAATCGGGTCTCTGATTGCCCTATCATTGAAGTTTAATAGTTCATTTTACTCGTCATTTCATGCGCTTTGAGATGCCGCTTAGCCCAATACGCTATCTGAAATAGGAGCGATGTAAATTGAACAAATGTGATAGAATTTCGGTGAATTCTTTTATTAACCATAATGCAAAATGATCTAATCGAGTCTCTGTTCGCCCTAGCCTAGAAGTTTAATAGTGCATTTTACTCGCCATTTCTTGCGATTTGAGATGCCGCTTAGCCCAATAAGCTATCTGAAATAAGAGCGACGTAAATTGAACAAATGTAATAGAATTTCGCTGAATTCTTATATGAACCAAAATATAAAATGATCTAATCGGGTCTCTGATTGCCCTATCATAGAAGTTTAATAGTGCATTTCACTCGTCATTTCATGCGCTTTGAGATGCCGTCTAGCCCAGTACGCTATCTGAAATAGGAGCGACGTAAATTGAACAAATGTGATAGTATTTTGCTGAATTCTTAAATTAACCATAATATAAAATGATCTAATCGGTTCTCTATTTGCCCTGCCCTAGAAGTATAATAGTGCATTTTACCCGCCATTTCATGCGCTTTGAGATGCCGTTTAGCCCAATACGCTATCTGATATAGAAGCGACGTAAATTGAACAAATGTGATAGCATTTCGCTGAATACTTAAATTAACCATAATATAAAATGATCTAATCGGGTCTCTGTTTGCCTTACCCTAGAAGTTTGATAGTCCATTGTATTCCCCATTTCTTGCACTTTGAGATGCCGCTTAGCCCAATACGCTATCTGAAATATGAGCGACGTAAATTGAACAAATGTGATACAATTTCGCTGAATTCTTATATTATCCTTAATGTAAAATGATCTAATCGGGTCTCTGTTCGCCCTACCCTACAAGTTTAATAGTGCATTTTACTCGCCATTTCTTGCGCTTTGAGATGCCGCTTAGCCCAATAAGCTATCTGAAATAGGAGCGACGTAAATTGAACAAATGTAATAGAATTTCGCTGAATTCTTATTTGAACCAAAATATAAAATGATCTAATCGGGTGTCTGATTGCCCTATCATTGAAGTTTAACAGTTCATTTTACTCGTCATTTCATGCGCTTTGAGATGCCGCTTAGCCCAATACGCTATCTGAAATAGGAGCGATGTAAATTGAACAAATGTGATAGAATTTCGGTGAATTCTTTTATTAACCATAATGTAAAATGATCTAATCGAGTCTCTGTTCGCCCTACCCTAGAAGTTTAATAGTGCATTTTACTCGCCATTTCTTGCGATTTGAGATGCCGCTTAGCCCAATAAGCTATCTGAAATAAGAGCGACGTAAATTGAACAAATGTAATAGAATTTCGCTGAATTCTTATATGAACCAAAATATAAAACGATCTAATCGGGTCTCTGATTGCACTATCATAGAAGTTTAATAGTGCATTTTGCTCCCCATTCCACGCGCTTTAAGATGCCGCCTAGCCCTGTACACTATCTGAAGTAGGAGCGACGTAAATTGACCAAATGTGATAGAATTTCGCTGAATTCTTATATGAACCAAAATATAAACTGATCTAATCGGGTCTCTGATTGCCCTATCATAGAAGGTTAATAGTGCATTTTACTCGCCATTCCACGCGCTTTAAGATGCCGCCTAGCCCAGTACGCTATCTGAAATAGGAGCGACGTAAGTTGAACAAATGTGATAGAATTACGCTGAATTCTAATATTAACCGTAATATAAAATGATCTAATCGGGTCTCTGTTTGCCCTACCCTAGAAGTGTAATAGTGCATTTCACTCGTCATTTCATGCGCTTTGAGATGCCGTCTAGCCCAGTACGCTATCTGAAATAGGAGCGACGTAAATTGAACAAATGTGATAGAATTTCGGTGAATTCTTTTATTAACCATAATGTAAGATGATCTAATCGAGTCTCTGTTCGCCCTAGCCTAGAAGTTTAATAGTGCATTTTATTCGCCATTTCATGCGCTTTGAGATGCCGCTTAGTCCAATACGCTATCTGAAATATGAGCGACGTAAATTGAACAAATGTGATAGAATTTCGCTGAATTCTTATATTATCCTTAATGTAAAATGATCTAATCGGGTCTCTGTTCGCCCTACCCTACAAGTTTAATAGTGCATTTTACTCGCCATTTCTTGCGCTTTGAGATGCCGCTTAGCCCAATAAGCTATCTGAAATAGGAGTGACGTAAATTGAACAAATGTAATAGAATTTCGCTGAATTCTTATATGAACCAAAATATAAAATGATCTAATCGGGTCTCTGATTGCCCTATCATTGAAGTTTAATAGTTCATTTTACTCGTCATTTCATGCGCTTTGAGATGCCGCTTAGCCCAATACGCTATCTGAAATAGGAGCGATGTAAATTGAACAAATGTGATAGAATTACGCTGAATTCTAATATTAACCGTAATATAATATGATCTAATCGGGTCTCTGTTTGCCTTACCCTAGAAGTTTAATAGTGCATTTCACTCGTCATTTCATGCGCTTTGAGATGCCGTCTAGCCCAGTACGCTATCTGAAATAGGAGCGATGTAAATTGAACAAATGTGATAGAATTTCGGTGAATTCTTTTATTAACCATAATGTAAAATGATCTAATCGAGTCTCTATTCGCCCTAGCCTAGAAGTTTAATAGTGCATTTTACTCGCCATTTCTTGCGATTTGAGATGCCGCTTAGCCCAATAAGCTATCTGAAATAAGAGCGACGTAAATTGAACAAATGTAATAGAATTTCGCTGAATTCTTATATGAACCAAAATATAAAATGATCTAATCGGGTCTCTGATTGCCCTATCATAGAAGTTTAATAGTGCATTTCACTCGTCATTTCATGCGCTTTGAGATGCCGTCTAGCCCAGTACGCTATCTGAAATAGGAGCGACGTAAATTGAACAAATGTGATAGTATTTTGCTGAATTCTTAAATTAACCATAATATAAAATGATCTAATCGGTTCTCTATTTGCCCTGCCCTAGAAGTATAATAGTGCATTTTACCCGCCATTTCATGCGCTTTGAGATGCCGTTTAGCCCAATACGCTATCTGATATAGAAGCGACGTAAATTGAACAAATGTGATAGCATTTCGCTGAATACTTAAATTAACCATAATATAAAATGATCTAATCGGGTCTCTGTTTGCCTTACCCTAGAAGTTTGATAGTCCATTGTATTCCCCATTTCTTGCACTTTGAGATGCCGCTTAGCCCAATACGCTATCTGAAATATGAGCGACGTAAATTGAACAAATGTGATACAATTTCGCTGAATTCTTATATTATCCTTAATGTAAAATGATCTAATCGGGTCTCTGTTCGCCCTACCCTACAAGTTTAATAGTGCATTTTACTCGCCATTTCTTGCGCTTTGAGATGCCGCTTAGCCCAATAAGCTATCTGAAATAGGAGCGACGTAAATTGAACAAATGTAATAGAATTTCGCTGAATTCTTATTTGAACCAAAATATAAAATGATCTAATCGGGTGTCTGATTGCCCTATCATTGAAGTTTAACAGTTCATTTTACTCGTCATTTCATGCGCTTTGAGATGCCGCTTAGCCCAATACGCTATCTGAAATAGGAGCGATGTAAATTGAACAAATGTGATAGAATTTCGGTGAATTCTTTTATTAACCATAATGTAAAATGATCTAATCGAGTCTCTGTTCGCCCTAGCCTAGAAGTTTAATAGTGCATTTTACTCGCCATTTCTTGCGATTTGAGATGCCGCTTAGCCCAATAAGCTATCTGAAATAAGAGCGACGTAAATTGAACAAATGTAATAGAATTTCGCTGAATTCTTATATGAACCAAAATATAAAACGATCTAATCGGGTCTCTGATTGCACTATCATAGAAGTTTAATAGTGCATTTTGCTCCCCATTCCACGCGCTTTAAGATGCCGCCTAGCCCTGTACACTATCTGAAGTAGGAGCGACGTAAATTGACCAAATGTGATAGAATTTCGCTGAATTCTTATATGAACCAAAATATAAAATGATCTAATCGGGTCTCTGATTGCCCTATCATAGAAGGTTAATAGTGCATTTTACTCGCCATTCCACGCGCTTTAAGATGCCGCCTAGCCCAGTACGCTATCTGAAATAGGAGCGACGTAAGTTGAACAAATGTGATAGAATTACGCTGAATTCTAATATTAACCGTAATATAAAATGATCTAATCGGGTCTCTGTTTGCCCTACCCTAGAAGTTTAATAGTGCATTTCACTCGTCATTTCATGCGCTTTGAGATGCCGTCTAGCCCAGTACGCTATCTGAAATAGGAGCGACGTAAATTGAACAAATGTGATAGAATTTCGGTGAATTCTTTTATTAACCATAATGTAAGATGATCTAATCGAGTCTCTGTTCGCCCTAGCCTAGAAGTTTAATAGTGCATTTTATTCGCCATTTCATGCGCTTTGAGATGCCGCTTAGTCCAATACGCTATCTGAAATATGAGCGACGTAAATTGAACAAATGTGATAGAATTTCGCTGAATTCTTATATTATCCTTAATGTAAAATGATCTAATCGGGTCTCTGTTCGCCCTACCCTACAAGTTTAATAGTGCATTTTACTCGCCATTTCTTGCGCTTTGAGATGCCGCTTAGCCCAATAAGCTATCTGAAATAGGAGTGACGTAAATTGAACAAATGTAATAGAATTTCGCTGAATTCTTATATGAACCAAAATATAAAATGATCTAATCGGGTCTCTGATTGCCCTATCATTGAAGTTTAATAGTTCATTTTACTCGTCAGTTCATGCGCTTTGAGATGCCGCTTAGCCCAATACGCTATCTGAAATAGGAGCGATGTAAATTGAACAAATGTGATAGAATTACGCTGAATTCTAATATTAACCGTAATATAATATGATCTAATCGGGTCTCTGTTTGCCTTACCCTAGAAGTTTAATAGTGCATTTCACTCGTCATTTCATGCGCTTTGAGATGCCGTCTAGCCCAGTACGCTATCTGAAATAGGAGCGATGTAAATTGAACAAATGTGATAGAATTTCGGTGAATTCTTTTATTAACCATAATGTAAAATGATCTAATCGAGTCTCTATTCGCCCTAGCCTAGAAGTTTAATAGTGCATTTTATTCGCCATTTCATGCGCTTTGAGATGCCGCTTAGTCCAATACGCTATCTGAAATATGAGCGACGTAAATTGAACAAATGTGATAGAATTTCGCTGAATTCTTATATTAACCTTAATGTAAAATGATCTAATCGGGTCTCTGATTGCCCTACCCTAGAAGTTTAATAGTGCATTTTACTCGCCATTTCATGCGCTTTGAGGTACCGCTTAGCCCACTGCGCTATCTGAAACTTGAGCGACACGAATTGAACAAATGTGATAGAATTTGCCTGAAATCTTGTACAAACAAAATATAATATGATCTAATCGGGTCTCTGATTGCCCTATCATAGAAGTTTAGTAGTGCATTGTACTCGCCATTCCACGCGCTTTAAGATGCCGCCTAGCCCAGTACGATATCTGAAATAGGAGCGACGTAAGTTGAACAAATGTGATAGAATTTTGCTGAATTCTTAAATTAACCATAATATAAAATGATCTAATCGGGACTCTGTTTGCCCTACCCTAGAAGTTTAATAGTGCATTTCACTCGTCACTTCATGCGCTTTGAGATGCCGCTAAGCCCAATAAGCTATCTCAAATAGGAGCGACGTGAATTGAACAAATGTGATAGAATTTCCCTGAAATCTAATATTAACCAAAATATAAGATGATGTAACCAGGTCTCTGATTGCCCTATCATAGAAGTTTAGTAGTGCATTTTACTCGCCATTCCACGCGCTTTAAGATGCCGCCTAGCCCAGTACGCTATCTGAATTAGGAGCGACGTAACTTGAACAAATGTGATAGAATTTCCGTGAATTCTTATATTAACCTTAATGTAAAATGATCTAATCGGGTCTCTGTTCGCCCCACCCTAGAAGCTTAATAGTGCATTTCACTCGTCATTTCATGCGCTTTGAGATGGCGCTTAGCCCAATATGCTATCTGAAATAGGAGCGACGTAAATTGAACAAATGTGATAGAATTTCCGTGAATCCTTATATTAACCTTAATGTAAAATGATCTAATCGGGTCTCTGTTCGCCCTGCCATAGAAGTCTAATGGTGCATTTCACTCGCCAGTTCATGCGCTTTGAGATGCCGCTTAGCCCAATACGGTATCTGAAATAGGAGCGACGTAAGTTGAACAAATGTGATAGAATTTCGCTGAATTGTTTTATTAACCATAATGTAAAATGATCTGATCGGGTCTCTGTTCGCCCTAGCCTAGAAGCTTAATAGTGCATTTTATTCGCCATTTCATACGCTTTGAAATGCCGCATTGCCAAATACGTTATCTGAAATAGGAGCGACGTAAGTTGAACAAATGTGATAGAATTACGCTGCATTCTTATATTAACCGTAATATAAAATGACCTAATCGGGTCTCTGTTTGCCTTATCCTAGAAGTTTAATAGTGCATTTTACTCGCCATTTCATGCGCTTTGAGATTGCCGCTTAGCCCAATACGCTATCTGAAATGGGAGCGACGTTAGTTGAACGAATGTGATAGAATTTCGCTGAATTCTTTTATTAACCATAATGTAAAATGATCTGATCGGGTCTCTGTTCGCCCTAGCCTAGAAGTTTAATAGTGCATTTTATTCGCCATTTCATGCGCTTTGAGATGCCGCTTAGCCGAATACGCTATCTGAAATAGGAGCGACGTAAATTGAACAAATGTGATACAATTTCCCTGAAATCTTATATTAAACAAAATATAAAATGATCTAATCGGGTCTCTGATTGCCCTCTCATAGAATTCTAATAGTGCATTTTACTCGCCATTCCACGCGCTTTAAGATGCCGCCTAGCCCAGTACGCTATCTGAAATAGGAGCGACGTAAATTGAACAAATGTGATAGAATTTTGCTGAATTCTTAAATTAACCATAATATAAAATGATCTAATCGGGTATCTTTTAGCCCTACCCTAGAAGTTTCATAGTGCATTTTACTCGCCATTTCATGCGCTTTGAGAGGTCGCTTAGCCCAATACGCTATCTGAAATGGGAGCGACGTAAGTTGAACAAATGTGATAGAATTTCGCTGAATTCTTTTATTAACCATAATGTAAAACGAACTAATCGGGTCTCTGTTCGCCCTGCCCTAGAAGTTTAATAGTGCATTTCACTCGTCATTTCATGCGCTTTGAGATGCCGCTTAGCCCAATACGCTATCTGAAATGGGAGCGACGTAAATTGAACGAATGTGATAGAATTACGCTGAATTCTTGTATTAACCAAAATATAAAATGATCTAATCGGGTCTCTGATTGCCTTATCCTAGAAGTTTAATAGTGCATTTCACTCGCCATTTCATGCGCTTTGAGATTCCGCCTAGCCCAGTACGCTATCTGAAATAGGAGCGACGTAAATTGAACAAATGTGATAGAATTTTGCTGAATTCTTAAATTAACCATAATATAAAATGATCGAATCGGGTCTCTGTTTGCCCTACCCTAGAAGTTTAATAGTGCATTTTACTCGCCATTCCACACGCTTTAAGATGGCGCCTAGCCCAGTACGCTATCTGAAATAGGAGCGACGTAAGTTGAACAAATGTGATAGAATTTTGCTGAATTCATTTATTAACCATAATGTAAAATTATCTAATCGGGTCTCTGTTTGCCCTACCCTAGAAGTTTAATAGTGCATTTCACTCGTCATTTCGTGCGCTTTGAAATGCTGCTTAGCCCAATACGCTATCTGAAATAGGAGCGACGTAAATTGAAGAAATGTGATAGAATTTCGCTGAATTCTTAAATTAACCATAATATAAAATGATCTAATCGGGTATCTGTTTGCCCTACCCTAGAAGTTTAATAGTGCATTTTACTCGCCATTCCACACGCTTTAAAATGCCGCCTAGCCCAGTACGCTATCTGAAATAGGAGCGACGTAAGTTGAACAAATGTGATAGAATTTTGCTGAATTCATTTATTAACCATAATGTAAAATTATCTAATCGGGTCTCTGTTTGCCCTACCCTAGAAGTTTAATAGTGCATTTCACTCGTCATTTCGTGCGCTTTGAAATGCTGCTTAGCCCAATACGCTATCTGAAATAGGAGCGACGTAAATTGAAGAAATGTGATAGAATTTCGCTGAATTCTTTTATTAACCATAATGTAAAACGAACTAATCGGGTCTCTGTTCGCCCTGCCCTAGAAGTTTAATAGTGCATTTCACTCGTCATTTCATGCGCTTTGAGATGCCGCTTAGCCCAATACGCTACCTGAAATGGGAGCGACGTAAATTGAACGAATGTGATAGAATTACGCTGAATTCTTATATTAACCAAAATATAAAATGATCTAATCGGGTCTCTGATTGCCTTATCCTAGAAGTTTAATAGTGCATTTCACTCGCCATTTCATGCACTTTGAGATTCCGCCTAGCCCAGTACGCTATCTGAAATAGGAGCGACGTAAATTGAACAAATGTGATAGAATTTTGCTGAATTCTTAAATTAACCATAATATAAAATGATCGAATCGGGTCTCTGTTTGCCCTACCCTAGAAGTTTAATAGTGCATTTTACTCGCCATTCCACACGCTTTAAGATGCCGCCTAGCCCAGTACGCTATCTGAAATAGGAGCGACGTAAGTTGAACAAATGTGATAGAATTTTGCTGAATTCATTTATTAACCATAATGTAAAATGATCTAATCGGGTCTCTGTATGCCCTACCCTAGAAGTTTAATAGTGCATTTCACTCGTCATTTCGTGCGCTTTGAAATGCTGCTTAGCCCAATACGCTATCTGAAATAGGAGCGACGTAAATTGAAGAAATGTGATAGAATTTCGCTGAATTCTTAAATTAACCATAATATAAAATGATCTAATCGGGTATCTTTTAGCCCTACCCTAGAAGTTTCATAGTGCATTTACTCGCCACTTCATACGCTTTGAGATGCCGCTTAGCCCAATACGCTATCTGAAATAGGAGCGACGTAAGTTGAACAAATGTGATAGAATTTTGCTGAATTCTTAAATTAACCATAATATAAAATGATCTAATCGGGTCTCTGTTTGCCCTACCCTAGAAGTTTAGTAGTGCATTTCACTCGTCACTTCATGAGCTTTGAGATGCCGCTAAGCCCAATAAGCTATCCGAAATAGGAGCGACGTAAATTGAACAAATGTGATAGAACTTCGCTGAAATCTTATATTAAAGAAAATATAAAATGATCTAATCAGGTCTCTGATTGCCCTATCATAGAAGTTTAGTAGTGCATTTTACTCGCCATTCCACGCGCTTTAAGATGCCGCCTAGGCCAGTATGCTATCTGAAATAGGGGCGACGTAAGTTGAACAAATGTAATAGAATTACGCCGCATTCTTATATTAACCGTAATATAAAATGATCTAATCGTGTCTCTGTTTGCCGTATCCTAGAAGTTTAACAGTGCATTATACTCGACATTTCATGCGCTTTGAGATGCCGCCTAGCCCAGTACGCTATCTGAAATAGGAGCGACGTAAGTTGAACAAATGTGATAGAATTACGCTGCATTCTTATACTAACCTTAATATAAAATGATCTAATCGGGTCTCTGTTCCCCTTTTCCTAGAAGTTTAATAGCGCATTTTACTCGCCAATTCATGCGCTTTGAGAGGCCGCTTAACCCAATACGCTATCTGAAATAGGAGCGACGTAAATTGAACAAATGTGATAGAATTTCCCTGAAACCTTATATTAAACAAAATATTAAATGATCTATCGGGTCTCTGTTTGCCTTATCCTAGAAGTTTAATAGTGCATCTTACTCGCCATTTAATGCGCTTTGAGATGCCTTTTAGCCCAATACGCTATCTGAAATAGGAGCGACGTAAGTTTAACAAATGTGATGGAATTACGCTGCATTCTTATATTAACCGTAATATAAAATGATCTAATCGGGTCTCTGTTTGCCTTATCCTAGAAGGTTAATAGCGCATTTTACTCGCCATTTCATGCGCTTTGAGAGGCCGCTTAGCCCAATACGCTATCTGAAATAGGAGCGACGTAAATTGAACGAATGTGATACAATTTCCCTGAAATCTGATATTAAACAAAATATAAAATGATCTAATCGGGTCTCTGATTGCCCTATCATAGAAGTTTAGTAGTGCATGTTACTCGCCATTCCACGCGCTTTAAGGTGCCGCCTATCCCAGTACGCTATCTGAAATAGGAGCGACGTAAGTTGAACAAATGTGATAGAATTTCGCTGAATTATTTTATTAACCATAATGTAAAATGATCTAATCGGGTCTCTGTTCGCCCTACCCTAGAAGTTTAATAGTGCATTTCACTCGTCATTTCATGCGCATTGACATGCCGCTTCGCCCAATACGCTATCTGAAATGGGAGCGACGTAAATTGAACGAATGTGATAGAATTACGCTGAATGCTTATATTAACCAAAATATAAACTGATCTAATCGGGTCTCTGATTGCCCTATCATAGAAGGTTAATAGTGCATTTTACTCGCCATTCCACGCGCTTTAAGATGCCGCCTAGCCCAGTACGCTATCTGAAATAGGAGCGACGTAAGTTGAACAAATGTGATAGAATTACGCTGAATTCTAATATTAACCGTAATATAATATGATCTAATCGGGTCTCTGTTTGCCTTACCCTAGAAGTTTAATAGTGCATTTCACTCGTCATTTCATGCGCTTTGAGATGCCGTCTAGCCCAGTACGCTATCTGAAATAGGAGCGATGTAAATTGAACAAATGTGATAGAATTTCGGTGAATTCTTTTATTAACCATAATGTAAGATGATCTAATCGAGTCTCTGTTCGCCCTAGCCTAGAAGTTTAATAGTGCATTTTATTCGCCATTTCATGCGCTTTGAGATGCCGCTTAGTCCAATACGCTATCTGAAATATGAGCGACGTAAATTGAACAAATGTGATAGAATTTCGCTGAATTCTTATATTATCCTTAATGTAAAATGATCTAATCGGGTCTCTGTTTGCCCTACCCTAGAAGTTTAATAGTGCATTTCACTCGTCACTTCATGAGCTTTGAGATGCCACTAAGCCCAATAAGCTATCTGAAATAGGAGCGACGTAAATTGAACAAATGTGATAGAATTTCCCTGAATTCTTATATTAACTTAATGTAAAATAATCTAATCCGGTCTCTGTTCGCCCTACCATAGAAGTCTAATAGTGCATTTCTCTCGACATTTCATGTGCTTTGAGATGCCGCTTAGCCCAATACGCTATCTGAAATAGGAGCGACGTAAATTGAACAAATGTGATAGAATTACGCTGAATTCTTATATTAACTTAATGTAAAATGATCTAATCGGGTCTCTGTTCGCCCTACCATAGAAGTCTAATAGTGCATTTCACTCGCCATTTCATGCGCTTTGAGATGCCGCCTAGCCCAGTACGCTATCTGAAATAGGAGCGACGTACGTTGAACAAATGTGATAGAATTACGCTGCATTCTTATACTAACCTTAATATAAAATGATCTAATCGGGTCTCTCTTTCCCTTATCCTATAAGTTTAATAGCGCATTTTACTCGCCAATTCATGCGCTTTGAGAGGCCGCTTAACCCAATACGCTATCTGAAATAGGAGCGACGTAAATTGAACAAATGTGATAGAATTTCCCTGAAATCTTATATTAAACAAAATATTAAATGATCTAATCGGGTCTCTGTTTGCCTTATCCTAGAAGTTTAATAGTGCATCTTACTCGCCATTTAATGCGCTTTGAGATGCCTTTTAGCCCAATACGCTATCTGAAATAGGAGCGACGTAAGTTTAACAAATGTGATAGAATTACGCTGCATTCTTATATTAACCGTAATATAAAATGATCTAATCGGGTCTCTGTTTGCCTTATCCTAGAAGGTTAATAGCGCATTTTACTCGCCATTTCATGCGCTTTGAGAGGCCGCTTAGCCCAATACGCTATCTGAAATAGGAGCGACGTAAATTGAACGAATGTGATACAATTTCCCTGAAATCTGATATTAAACAAAATATAAAATGATCTAATCGGGTCTCTGATTGCCCTATCATAGAAGTTTAGTAGTGCATGTTACTCGCCATTCCACGCGCTTTAAGATGCCGCCTAGCCCAGTACGCTATCTGAAATAGGAGCGACGTAAGTTGAACAAATGTGATAGAATTTCGCTGAATTCTTTCATTAACCATAATGTAAAATGATCTGATCGGGTCTCTGTTCGCCCTAGCCTAGAAGTTTAATAGTGCATTTTATTCGCCATTTCATGCGCTTTGGGATGCCGCATAGCCCAATACGCTATCTGAAATACGAGCGACGTAAGTTGAACAAATGTAATAGAATTTCGCTGAATTATTTTATTAACCATAATGTAAAATGATCTAATCGGGTCTCTGTTCGCCCTACCCTAGAAGTTTAATAGTGCATTTCACTCGTCATTTCATGCGCATTGACATGCCGCTTCGCCCAATACGCTATCTGAAATGGGAGCGACGTAAATTGAACGAATGTGATAGAATTACGCTGAATGCTTATATTAACCAAAATATAAAATGATCTAATCGGGTCTCTGATTGCCCTATCATAGAAGTTTAGTAGTGCATTTTACTCGCCATTCCACGCGCTTTAAGGTGCCGCCTAGCCCAGTATGCTATCTGAAATAGGAGCGACGTAAGTTGAACAAATGTGATAGAATTTTGCTGAATTCTTAAATTAACCATAATATAAAATGATCCAATCGGGTCTCTGTTTGCCCTACCCTAGAAGTTTAATAGTGCATTTCACTCGTCACTTCATGAGCTTTGACATGCCGCTAAGCCCAATAAGCTATCTGAAATAGGAGCGACGTAAATTGAACAAATGTGATAGAATATCCCTGAATTCTTATATTAACTTAATGTAAAATAATCTAATCCGGTCTCTGTTCGCCCTACCATAGAAGTCTAATAGTGCATTTCACTCGACATTTCATGCGCTTTGAGATGCCGCTTAGCCCAATACGCTATCTGAAATAGGAGCGACGTAAATTGAACAAATGTGATAGAACTTCGCTGAAACCTTATATTAAACAAAATATAAAATGATCTAATCAGGTCTCTGATTGCCCTATCATAGAAGTTTAGTAGTGCATTTTACTCGCCATTCCACGCGCTTTAAGATGCCGCCTAGCCCAGTATGCTATCTGAAATAGGAGCGACGTAAGTTGAACAAATGTGATAGAATTACGCCGAATTCTTATATTAACCGTAATATAAAATGATCTAATCGGGTCTCTGTTTGCCTTATCCTAGAAGTTTAACAGTGCATTATACTCGACATTTCATGCGCTTTGAGATGCCGCTTAGCCCAATACGCTATCTGAAATAGGAGCGACGTAAATTGAACGAATGTGATACAATTACCCTGAATTCTTATATTAACTTAATGTAAAATGATCTAATCGGGTCTCTGTTCGCCCTACCATAGAAGTCTAATAGTGCATTTCACTCGCCATTTCATGCGCTTTGAGATGCCGCCTAGCCCAGTACGCTATCTGAAACAGGAGCGACGTACGTTGAACAAATGTGATAGAATTACGCTGCATTCTTATACTAACCTTAATATAAAATGATCTAATCGGGTCTCTGTTCCCTTATCCTAGAAGTTTAATAGCGCATTTTACTCGCCAATTCATGCGCTTTGAGAGGCCGCTTAACCCAATACGCTATCTGAAATAGGAGCGACGTAAATTGAACAAATGTGATAGAATTTCCCTGAAATCTTATATTAAACAAAATATTAAATGATCTAATCGGGTCTCTGTTTGCCTTATCCTAGAAGTTTAATAGTGCATTATACTCGCCATTTCGTGCGCTTTTAGTTGCCGCCTAGCCCAGTACGCTATCTGAAATAGGAGCGACGTAAATTGAACAAATGTGATAGAATCTCGCTGAATTCTTAAATTAACCATAATATAAAATGATCTCATCGGGTCTCTGTTTGCCCTACCCTAGAAGTATAATAATGCATTTTACTCGCCATTTCATGCGCTTTCAGATGCCGCATAGCCCAATACGCTATCTGAAATAGGAGCACGTAAATTGAACAAATGTGATAGAATTTCCGTGAATCCTTATATTAACCTTAATGTAAAATGATCTAATCGGGTCTCTGTCCGCCCTACCATAGAAGTCTAATAGTGCATTTTATTCGCCATTTCATGCGCTTTGAGATGCCGCTTAGCCCAATACGCTATCTGAAATAGGAGCGAAGTAAATTGAACAAATGTGATACAATTTCCCTGAAATCTTATATTAAACAAAATATAAAATGATCTAATCAGGTCTCTGATTGCCTTATCCTAGAAGTTTGATAGTGCATTTCACTCGCCATTTCATGCGCTTTGAGATTCCGCCTAGCCCAGTACGCTATCTGAAATAGGAGCGACGTAAATTGAACAAATGTGATAGAATTTTGCTGAATTCTTAAATTAACCATAATATAAAATGATCGAATCGGGTCTGTGTTTGCCCTACCCTAGAAGTTTAATAGTGCATTTTACTCGCCAATCCACACGCTTTACGATGCCGCCTAGCCCAGTACGCTATCTGAAATAGGAGCGACGTAAGTTGAACAAATGTGATAGAATTTTGCTGAATTCATTTATTAACCATAATGTAAAATGATCTAATCGGGTCTCTGTTTGCCCTACCCTAGAAGTTTAATAGTGCATTTCACTCGTCATTTCGTGCGCTTTGAAATGCTGCTTAGCCCAATACGCTATCTGAAATAGGAGCGACGTAAATTGAAGAAATGTGATAGAATTTCGCTTAATTCTTAAATTAACCATAATATAAAATGATCTTATCGGGTCTCTGTTTGCCCTACCCTAGAAGTTTAAAAGTGCATTTTACTCGCCATTTCATGCGCTTTGAGATGCCGCTTAGCCGAATACGCTAACTGAAATAGGAGCGACGTAAATTGAACATATGTGATAGAATTTTGCTGAATTCTTAAATTAACCATAATATAAAATGGTCTAATCGGGTCTCTGTTCGCCCTACCATAGAAGTCTAATAGTGCATTTCAGTCTCCATTTCATGCGCTTTGAGATTCCGCCTAGCCCAGTACGCTATCTGAAATAGGAGCGATGTAAATTGAACAAATGTGATAGAATTTCGGTGAATTCTTTTATTAACCATAATGTAAAATGATCTAATCGAGTCTCTGTTCGCCCTAGCCTAGAAGTTTAATAGTGCATTTTACTCGCCATTTCTTGCGATTTGAGATGCCGCTTAGCCCAATAAGCTATCTGAAATTAGAGCGACGTAAATTGAACAAATGTAATAGAATTTCGCTGAATTCTTATATGAACCAAAATATAAAACGATCTAATCGGGTCTCTGATTGCCCTATCATAGAAGTTTAATAGTGCATTTTGCTCCCCATTCCACGCGCTTTAAGATGCCGCCTAGCCCTGTACACTATCTGAAGTAGGAGCGACGTAAATTGACCAAATGTGATAGAATTTCGCTGAATTCTTATATGAACCAAAATATAAACTGATCTAATCGGGTCTCTGATTGCCCTATCATAGAAGGTTAATAGTGCATTTTACTCGCCATTCCACGCGCTTTAAGATGCCGCCTAGCCCAGTACGCTATCTGAAATAGGAGCGACGTAAGTTGAACAAATGTGATAGAATTACGCTGAATTCTAATATTAACCGTAATATAATATGATCTAATCGGGTCTCTGTTTGCCTTACCCTAGAAGTTTAATAGTGCATTTCACTCGTCATTTCATGCGCTTTGAGATGCCGTCTAGCCCAGTACGCTATCTGAAATAGGAGCGATGTAAATTGAACAAATGTGATAGAATTTCGGTGAATTCTTTTATTAACCATAATGTAAAATGATCTAATCGAGTCTCTGTTCGCCCTAGCCTAGAAGTTTAATAGTGCATTTTATTCGCCATTTCATGCGCTTTGAGATGCCGCTTAGTCCAATACGCTATCTGAAATATGAGCGACGTAAATTGAACAAATGTGATAGAATTTCGCTGAATTCTTATATTATCCTTAATGTAAAATGATCTAATCGGGTCTCTGTTCGCCCTACCCTACAAGTTTAATAGTGCATTTTACTCGCCATTTCTTGCGCTTTGAGATGCCGCTTAGCCCAATAAGCTATCTGAAATAGGAGTGACGTAAATTGAACAAATGTAATAGAATTTCGCTGAATTCTTATATGAACCAAAATATAAAATGATCTAATCGGGTCTCTGATTGCCCTATCATTGAAGTTTAATAGTTCATTTTACTCGTCATTTCATGCGCTTTGAGATGCCGCTTAGCCCAATACGCTATCTGAAATAGGAGCGATGTAAATTGAACAAATGTGATAGAATTTCGGTGAATTCTTTTATTAACCATAATGT
Organism: Macropis europaea; assembly: GCA_916610135.2. Classification (NCBI taxonomy): domain Eukaryota; kingdom Metazoa; phylum Arthropoda; class Insecta; order Hymenoptera; family Melittidae; genus Macropis; species Macropis europaea. The sequence continues at coordinate 46,857 of CAKAJE020000912.1, forward strand.
AAAATGATCTAATCGAGTCTCTGTTCGCCCTAGCCTAGAAGTTTAATAGTGCATTTTACTCGCCATTTCTTGCGATTTGAGATGCCGCTTAGCCCAATAAGCTATCTGAAATAAGAGCGACGTAAATTGAACAAATGTAATAGAATTTCGCTGAATTCTTATATGAAACAAAATATAAAACGATCTAATCGGGTCTCTGATTGCCCTATCATAGAAGTTTAATAGTGCATTTTGCTCCCCATTCCACGCGCTTTAAGATGCCGCCTAGCCCAGTACGCTATCTGGAATAGGAGCGACGTAAATTGAACAAATGTAGTAGAATTTCGCTGAATTCTTAAATTAACCATAATATAAAATGATCTAATCGGGTCTCTGTTTGCCCTACCCTAGAAGTATAATAGTGCATTTTACTCGTCATTTCATGCGCTTTGAGATGCCGCTTAGTCCAATACGCTATCTGAAATAGGAGCGACGTAAATTGAACAAATGTGATAGAATTTCGCTGAATTCTTTTATTAACCATAATGTAAAATGATCTAATCGGGTGTCTGTTCGCCCTAGCCTAGAAGTTTAATAGTGCATTTTATTCGCCAGTTCATGCGCTTTGAGATGCCGCTTAGCCCAATACGCTATCTGAAACATGAGCGACGTAAATTGAGCAAATGTGGTAGAATATCGCTGAATTCTTATATTATCCTTAATGTAAAATGATCTAATCGGGTCTCTGTTCGCCATACCCTACAAGTTTAATAGTGCATTTTACTCGCCATTTCTTGCGATTTGAGATGCCGCTCAGCCCAATAAGCTATCTGAAATAAGAGCGACGTAAATTGAAGAAATGTAATAGAATTTCGCTGAATTCTTATATGAACCAAAATATAAAATGATCTAATCGGGTCTCTGATTGCCCTACCATAGAAGTTTAATAGTGCATTTTGCTCCCCATTCCACGCGCTTTAAGATGCCGCCTAGCCCTGTACACTATCTGAAGTAGGAGCGACGTAAATTGACCAAATGTGATAGAATTTCGCTGAATTCTTATATGAACCAAAATATAAACTGATCTAATCGGGTCTCTGATTGCCCTATCATAGAAGGTTAATAGTGCATTTTACTCGCCATTCCACGCGCTTTAAGATGCCGCCTAGCCCAGTACGCTATCTGAAATAGGAGCGACGTAAGTTGTACAAATGTGATAGAATTACGCTGAATTCTAATATTAACCGTAATATAATATGATCTAATCGGGTCTCTGTTTGCCTTACCCTAGAAGTTTGATAGTGCATTTCACTCGTCATTTCATGCGCTTTGAGATGCCGTCTAGCCCAGTACGCTATCTGAAATAGGAGCGACGTAAATTGAACAAATGTGATAGTATTTTGCTGAATTCTTAAATTAACCATAATATAAAATGATCTAATCGGTTCTCTATTTGCCCTGCCCTAGAAGTATAATAGTGCATTGTATTCGCCATTTCTTGCACTTTGAGATGCCGCTTAGCCCAATACGCTATCTGAAATATGAGCGACGTAAATTGAACAAATGTGATAGAATTTCGCTGAATTCTTATATTATCCTTAATGTAAAATGATCTAATCGGGTCTCTGTTCGCCCTACCCTACAAGTTTAATAGTGCATTTTACTCGCCATTTCTTGCGCTTTGAGATGCCGCTTAGCCCAATAAGCTATCTGAAATAGGAGTGACGTAAATTGAACAAATGTGATAGAATTTCGCTGAATTCTTATATTATCCTTAATGTAAAATGATCTAATCGGGTCTCTGTTCGCCCTACACTACAAGTTTAACAGTGCATTTTACTCGCCATTTCTTGCGCTTTGAGATGCCGCTTAGCCCAATAAGCTATCTGAAATAGGAGTGACGTAAATTGAACAAATGTAATAGAATTTCGCTGAATTCTTATATGAACCAAAATATAAAATGATCTAATCGGGTCTCTGATTGCCCTATCATTGAAGTTTAATAGTTCATTTTACTCGTCATTTCATGCGCTTTGAGATGCCGCTTAGCCCAATACGCTATCTGAAATAGGAGCGATGTAAATTGAACAAATGTGATAGAATTTCGGTGAATTCTTTTATTAACCATAATGTAAAATGATCTAATCGAGTCTCTGTTCGCCCTAGCCTAGAAGTTTAATAGTGCATTTTACTCGCCATTTCTTGCGATTTGAGATGCCGCTTAGCCCAATAAGCTATCTGAAATAAGAGCGACGTAAATTGAACAAATGTAATGGAATTTCGCTGAATTCTTATATGAACCAAAATATAAAATGATCTAATCGGGTCTCTGATTGCCCTATCATAGAAGTTTAATAGTGCATTTCACTCGTCATTTCATGCGCTTTGAGATGCCGTCTAGCCCAGTACGCTATCTGAAATAGGAGCGACGTAAATTGAACAAATGTGATAGTATTTTGCTGAATTCTTAAATTAACCATAATATAAAATGATCTAATCGGTTCTCTATTTGCCCTGCCCTAGAAGTATAATAGTGCATTTTACCCGCCATTTCATGCGCTTTGAGATGCCGTTTAGCCCAATACGCTATCTGATATAGAAGCGACGTAAATTGAACAAATGTGATAGCATTTCGCTGTATACTTAAATTAACCATAATATAAAATGATCTAATCGGGTCTCTGTTTGCCGTACCGTAGAAGTTTGATAGTCCATTGTATTCGCCATTTCTTGCACTTTGAGATGCCGCTTAGCCCAATACGCTATCTGAAATATGAGCGACGTAAATTGAACAAATGTGATAGAATTTCGCTGAATTCTTATATTATCCTTAATGTAAAATGATCTAATCGGGTCTCTGTTCGCCCTACCCTACAAGTTTAATAGTGCATTTTACTCGCCATTCCTTGCGATTTGAGATGCCGCTTAGCCCAATAAGCTATCTGAAATAAGAGCGACGTAAATTGAACGAATGTAATAGAATTTCGCTGAATTCTTATATGAACCAAAATATAAAATGATCTAATCGGGTCTCTGATTGCCCTATCATAGAAGTTTAATAGTGCATTTCACTCGTCATTTCATGCGCTTTGAGATGCCGTCTAGCCCAGTACGCTATCTGAAATAGGAGCGACGTAAATTGAACAAATGTGATAGTATTTTGCTCAATTCTTAAATTAACCATAATATAAAATGATCTAATCGGTTCTCTATTTGCCCTGCCCTAGAAGTATAATAGTGCATTTTACCCGCCATTTCATGCGCTTTGAGATGCCGTTTAGCCCAATACGCTATCTGATATAGAAGCGACGTAAATTGAACAAATGTGATAGCATTTCGCTGAATACTTAAATTAACCATAATATAAAATGATCTAATCGGGTCTCTGTTTGCCGTACCCTAGAAGTTTGATAGTCCATTGTATTCGCCATTTCTTGCACTTTGAGATGCCGCTTAGCCCAATACGCTATCTGAAATATGAGCGACGTAAATTGAACAAATGTGATAGAATTTCGCTGAATTCTTATATTATCCTTAATGTAAAATGATCTAATCGGGTCTCTGTTCGCCCTACCCTACAAGTTTAATAGTGCATTTTACTCGCCATTTCTTGCGCTTTGAGATGCCGCTTAGCCCAATAAGCTATCTGAAATAGGAGTGACGTAAATTGAACAAATGTAATAGAATTTCGCTGAATTCTTATATGAACCAAAATATAAAATGATCTAATCGGGTCTCTGATTGCCCTATCATTGAAGTTTAATAGTTCATTTTACTCGTCATTTCATGCGCTTTGAGATGCCGCTTAGCCCAATACGCTATCTGAAATAGGAGCGATGTAAATTGAACAAATGTGATAGAATTTCGGTGAATTCTTTTATTAACCATAATGCAAAATGATCTAATCGAGTCTCTGTTCGCCCTAGCCTAGAAGTTTAATAGTGCATTTTACTCGCCATTTCTTGCGATTTGAGATGCCGCTTAGCCCAATAAGCTATCTGAAATAAGAGCGACGTAAATTGAACAAATGTAATAGAATTTCGCTGAATTCTTATATGAACCAAAATATAAAATGATCTAATCGGGTCTCTGATTGCCCTATCATAGAAGTTTAATAGTGCATTTCACTCGTCATTTCATGCGCTTTGAGATGCCGTCTAGCCCAGTACGCTATCTGAAATAGGAGCGACGTAAATTGAACAAATGTGATAGTATTTTGCTGAATTCTTAAATTAACCATAATATAAAATGATCTAATCGGTTCTCTATTTGCCCTGCCCTAGAAGTATAATAGTGCATTTTACCCGCCATTTCATGCGCTTTGAGATGCCGTTTAGCCCAATACGCTATCTGATATAGAAGCGACGTAAATTGAACAAATGTGATAGCATTTCGCTGAATACTTAAATTAACCATAATATAAAATGATCTAATCGGGTCTCTGTTTGCCGTACCCTAGAAGTTTGATAGTCCATTGTATTCCCCATTTCTTGCACTTTGAGATGCCGCTTAGCCCAATACGCTATCTGAAATATGAGCGACGTAAATTGAACAAATGTGATACAATTTCGCTGAATTCTTATATTATCCTTAATGTAAAATGATCTAATCGGGTCTCTGTTCGCCCTACCCTACAAGTTTAATAGTGCATTTTACTCGCCATTTCTTGCGCTTTGAGATGCCGCTTAGCCCAATAAGCTATCTGAAATAGGAGTGACGTAAATTGAACAAATGTAATAGAATTTCGCTGAATTCTTATTTGAACCAAAATATAAAATGATCTAATCGGGTGTCTGATTGCCCTATCATTGAAGTTTAACAGTTCATTTTACTCGTCATTTCATGCGCTTTGAGATGCCGCTTAGCCCAATACGCTATCTGAAATAGGAGCGATGTAAATTGAACAAATGTGATAGAATTTCGGTGAATTCTTTTATTAACCATAATGTAAAATGATCTAATCGAGTCTCTGTTCGCCTTATCCTAGAAGTTTAATAGTGCATTTTACTCGCCATTTCTTGCGATTTGAGATGCCGCTTAGCCCAATAAGCTATCTGAAATAAGAGCGACGTAAATTGAACAAATGTAATAGAATTTCGCTGAATTCTTATATGAACCAAAATATAAAACGATCTAATCGGGTCTCTGATTGCACTATCATAGAAGTTTAATAGTGCATTTTGCTCCCCATTCCACGCGCTTTAAGATGCCGCCTAGCCCTGTACACTATCTGAAGTAGGAGCGACGTAAATTGACCAAATGTGATAGAATTTCGCTGAATTCTTATATGAACCAAAATATAAACTGATCTAATCGGGTCTCTGATTGCCCTATCATAGAAGGTTAATAGTGCATTTTACTCGCCATTCCACGCGCTTTAAGATGCCGCCTAGCCCAGTACGCTATCTGAAATAGGAGCGACGTAAGTTGTACAAATGTGATAGAATTACGCTGAATTCTAATATTAACCGTAATATAATATGATCTAATCGGGTCTCTGTTTGCCTTACCCTAGAAGTTTGATAGTGCATTTCACTCGTCATTTCATGCGCTTTGAGATGCCGTCTAGCCCAGTACGCTATCTGAAATAGGAGCGACGTAAATTGAACAAATGTGATAGTATTTTGCTGAATTCTTAAATTAACCATAATATAAAATGATCTAATCGGTTCTCTATTTGCCCTGCCCTAGAAGTATAATAGTGCATTGTATTCGCCATTTCTTGCACTTTGAGATGCCGCTTAGCCCAATACGCTATCTGAAATATGAGCGACGTAAATTGAACAAATGTGATAGAATTTCGCTGAATTCTTATATTATCCTTAATGTAAAATGATCTAATCGGGTCTCTGTTCGCCCTACCCTACAAGTTTAATAGTGCATTTTACTCGCCATTTCTTGCGCTTTGAGATGCCGCTTAGCCCAATAAGCTATCTGAAATAGGAGTGACGTAAATTGAACAAATGTGATAGAATTTCGCTGAATTCTTATATTATCCTTAATGTAAAATGATCTAATCGGGTCTCTGTTCGCCCTACACTACAAGTTTAACAGTGCATTTTACTCGCCATTTCTTGCGCTTTGAGATGCCGCTTAGCCCAATAAGCTATCTGAAATAGGAGTGACGTAAATTGAACAAATGTAATAGAATTTCGCTGAATTCTTATATGAACCAAAATATAAAATGATCTAATCGGGTCTCTGATTGCCCTATCATAGAAGTTTAATAGTGCATTTCACTCGTCATTTCATGCGCTTTGAGATGCCGTTTAGCCCAATACGCTATCTGATATAGAAGCGACGTAAATTGAACAAATGTGATAGCATTTCGCTGAATACTTAAATTAACCATAATATAAAATGATCTAATCGGGTCTCTGTTTGCCGTACCGTAGAAGTTTGATAGTCCATTGTATTCGCCATTTCTTGCACTTTGAGATGCCGCTTAGCCCAATACGCTATCTGAAATATGAGCGACGTAAATTGAACAAATGTGATAGAATTTCGCTGAATTCTTATATTATCCTTAATGTAAAATGATCTAATCGGGTCTCTGTTCGCCCTACCCTACAAGTTTAATAGTGCATTTTACTCGCCATTTCTTGCGATTTGAGATGCCGCTTAGCCCAATAAGCTATCTGAAATAAGAGCGACGTAAATTGAACAAATGTAATAGAATTTCGCTGAATTCTTATATGAACCAAAATATAAAATGATCTAATCGGGTCTCTGATTGCCCTATCATAGAAGTTTAATAGTGCATTTCACTCGTCATTTCATGCGCTTTGAGATGCCGTCTAGCCCAGTACGCTATCTGAAATAGGAGCGACGTAAATTGAACAAATGTGATAGTATTTTGCTGAATTCTTAAATTAACCATAATATAAAATGATCTAATCGGTTCTCTATTTGCCCTGCCCTAGAAGTATAATAGTGCATTTTACCCGCCATTTCATGCGCTTTGAGATGCCGTTTAGCCCAATACGCTATCTGATATAGAAGCGACGTAAATTGAACAAATGTGATAGCATTTCGCTGAATACTTAAATTAACCATAATATAAAATGATCTAATCGGGTCTCTGTTTGCCGTACCCTAGAAGTTTGATAGTCCATTGTATTCGCCATTTCTTGCACTTTGAGATGCCGCTTAGGCCCAATACGCTATCTGAAATATGAGCGACGTAAATTGAACAAATGTGATAGAATTTCGCTGAATTCTTATATTATCCTTAATGTAAAATGATCTAATCGGGTCTCTGTTCGCCCTACCCTACAAGTTTAATAGTGCATTTTACTCGCCATTTCTTGCGCTTTGAGATGCCGCTTAGCCCAATACGCTATCTGAAATAGGAGTGACGTAAATTGAACAAATGTAATAGAATTTCGCTGAATTCTTATATGAACCAAAATATAAAATGATCTAATCGGGTCTCTGATTGCCCTATCATTGAAGTTTAATAGTTCATTTTACTCGTCATTTCATGCGCTTTGAGATGCCGCTTAGCCCAATACGCTATCTGAAATAGGAGCGACGTAAATTGAACAAATGTGATAGAATTTCGTTGAATTCTTTTATTAACCATAATGCAAAATGATCTAATCGAGTCTCTGTTCGCCCTAGCCTAGAAGTTTAATAGTGCATTTTACTCGCCATTTCTTGCGATTTGAGATGCCGCTTAGCCCAATAAGCTATCTGAAATAAGAGCGACGTAAATTGAACAAATGTAATAGAATTTCGCTGAATTCTTATATGAACCAAAATATAAAATGATCTAATCGGGTCTCTGATTGCCCTATCATAGAAGTTTAATAGTGCATTTCACTCGTCATTTCATGCGCTTTGAGATGCCGTCTAGCCCAGTACGCTATCTGAAATAGGAGCGACGTAAATTGAACAAATGCGACAGAATTTGGCTGAATTCTTAAATTAACCATAATATAAAATGATCTAATCGGTTCTCTATTTGCCCCTGCCCTAGAAGTATAATAGTGCATTTTACCCGCCATTTCATGCGCTTTGAGATGCCGTTTAGCCCAATACGCTATCTGATATAGAAGCGACGTAATTGAACAAATGTGATAGCATTTCGCTGAATACTTAAATTAACCATAATATAAAATGATCTAATCGGGTCTCTGTTTGCCTTACCCTAGAAGTTTGATAGTCCATTGTATTCCCCATTTCTTGCACTTTGAGATGCCGCTTAGCCCAATACGCTATCTGAAATATGAGCGACGTAAATTGAACAAATGTGATACAATTTCGCTGAATTCTTATATTATCCTTAATGTAAAATGATCTAATCGGGTCTCTGTTCGCCCTACCCTACAAGTTTAATAGTGCATTTTACTCGCCATTTCTTGCGCTTTGAGATGCCGCTTAGCCCAATAAGCTATCTGAAATAGGAGTGACGTAAATTGAACAAATGTAATAGAATTTCGCTGAATTCTTATTTGAACCAAAATATAAAATGATCTAATCGGTGTCTGATTGCCCTATCATTGAAGTTTAACAGTTCATTTTACTCGTCATTTCATGCGCTTTGAGATGCCGCTTAGCCCAATACGCTATCTGAAATAGGAGCGATGTAAATTGAACAAATGTGATAGAATTTCGGTGAATTCTTTTATTAACCATAATGTAAAATGATCTAATCGAGTCTCTGTTCGCCCTAGCCTAGAAGTTTAATAGTGCATTTTACTCGCCATTTCTTGCGATTTGAGATGCCGCTTAGCCCAATAAGCTATCTGAAATAAGAGCGACGTAAATTGAACAAATGTAATAGAATTTCGCTGAATTCTTATATGAACCAAAATATAAAACGATCTAATCGGGTCTCTGATTGCACTATCATAGAAGTTTAATAGTGCATTTTGCTCCCCATTCCACGCGCTTTAAGATGCCGCATAGCCCTGTACACTAATCTGAAGTAGGAGCGACGTAAATTGACCAAATGTGATAGAATTTCGCTGAATTCTTATATGAACCAAAATATAAACTGATCTAATCGGGTCTCTGATTGCCCTATCATAGAAGGTTAATAGTGCATTTTACTCGCCATTCCACGCGCTTTAAGATGCCGCCTAGCCCAGTACGCTATCTGAAATAGGAGCGACGTAAATTGAACAAATGTGATAGAATTACGCTGAATTCTAATATTAACCGTAATATAATATGATCTAATCGGGTCTCTGTTTGCCCTACCCTAGAAGTTTAATAGTGCATTTCACTCGTCATTTCATGCGCTTTGAGATGCCGTCTAGCCCAGTACGCTATCTGAAATAGGAGCGATGTAAATTGAACAAATGTGATAGAATTTCGGTGAATTCTTTTATTAACCATAATGTAAGATGATCTAATCGAGTCTCTGTTCGCCCTAGCCTAGAAGTTTAATAGTGCATTTTATTCGCCATTTCATGCGCTTTGAGATGCCGCTTAGTCCAATACGCTATCTGAAATATGAGCGACGTAAATTGAACAAATGTGATAGAATTTCGCAGAATTCTTATATTATCCTTAATGTAAAATGATCTAATCGGGTCTCTGTTCGCCCTACCCCACAAGTTTAATAGTGCATTTTACTCGCCATTTCTTGCGCTTTGAGATGCCGCTTAGCCCAATAAGCTATCTGAAATAGGAGTGACGTAAATTGAACAAATGTAATAGAATTTCGCTGAATTCTTATATGAACCAAAATATAAAATGATCTAATCGGGTCTCTGATTGCCCTATCATTGAAGTTTAATAGTTCATTTTACTCGTCATTTCATGCGCTTTGAGATGCCGCTTAGCCCAATACGCTATCTGAAATAGGAGCGATGTAAATTGAACAAATGTGATAGAATTACGCTGAATTCTAATATTAACCGTAATATAATATGATCTAATCGGGTCTCTGTTTGCCTTACCCTAGAAGTTTAATAGTGCATTTCACTCGTCATTTCATGCGCTTTGAGATGCCGTCTAGCCCAGTACGCTATCTGAAATAGGAGCGATGTAAATTGAACAAATGTGATAGAATTTCGGTGAATTCTTTTATTAACCATAATGTAAAATGATCTAATCGAGTCTCTATTCGCCCTAGCCTAGAAGTTTAATAGTGCATTTTATTCGCCATTTCATGCGCTTTGAGATGCCGCTTAGTCCAATACGCTATCTGAAATATGAGCGACGTAAATTGAACAAATGTGATAGAATTTCGCTGAATTCTTATATTAACCTTAATGTAAAATGATCTAATCGGGTCTCTGATTGCCCTACCCTAGAAGTTTAATAGTGCATTTTACTCGCCATTTCATGCGCTTTGAGATGCCGCTTAGCCCACTGCGCTATCTGAAACTTGAGCGACACGAATTGAACAAATGTGATAGAATTTGCCTGAAATCTTGTACAAACAAAATATAATATGATCTAATCGGGTCTCTGATTGCCCTATCATTCAAGTTGAATAGTGCATTTTACTCGCCATTTCATGCGCTTTGAGAAGCCGCTTATCCCAATACGCTATCTGAAATAGGAGCGATGTAAATTGATCAAATGTGTTAGAATTTCGCTGGATTCTTATATGAACCGAAATATAAAATGTTCTAATCGGGTCTCTGATTGCCCTATCATAGAAGTTTAATAGTGCATTTTACTCGCCATTCCACGCGCTTTAAGATGCCGCCTAGCCCAGTACGCTATCTGGAATAGGAGCGACGTAAATTGAACAAATGTAGTAGAATTTCGCTGAATTCTTAAATTAACCATAATATAAAATGATCTAATCGGGTCTCTGTTTGCCCTACCCTAGAAGTATAATAGTGCATTTTACTCGTCATTTCATGCGCTTTGAGATGCCGCTTAGTCCAATACGCTATCTGAAATAGGAGCGACGTAAATTGAACAAATGTGATAGAATTTCGCTGAATTCTTTTATTAACCATAATGTAAAATGATCTAATCGGGTGTCTGTTCGCCCTAGCCTAGAAGTTTAATAGTGCATTTTATTCGCCATTTCATGCGCTTTGAGATGCCGCTTAGCCCAATACGCTATCTGAAACATGAGCGACGTAAATTGAACAAATGTGGTAGAATTTCGCTGAATTCTTATATGAACCAAAATATAAAATGATCTAATCGGGTCTCTGATTGCCCTATCATTGAAGTTTAATAGTTCATTTTACTCGTCATTTCATGCGCTTTGAGATGCCGCTTAGCCCAATACGCTATCTGAAATAGGAGCGACGTAAATTGAACAAATGTGATAGAATTTCGGTGAATTCTTTTATTAACCATAATGCAAAATGATCTAATCGAGTCTCTGTTCGCCCTAGCCTAGAAGTTTAATAGTGCATTTTACTCGCCATTTCTTGCGATTTGAGATGCCGCTTAGCCCAATAAGCTATCTGAAATAAGAGCGACGTAAATTGAACAAATGTAATAGAATTTCGCTGAATTCTTATATGAACCAAAATATAAAATGATCTAATCGGGTCTCTGATTGCCCTATCATAGAAGTTTAATAGTGCATTTCACTCGTCATTTCATGCGCTTTGAGATGCCGTCTAGCCCAGTACGCTATCTGAAATAGGAGCGACGTAAATTGAACAAATGTGATAGTATTTTGCTGAATTCTTAAATTAACCATAATATAAAATGATCTAATCGGTTCTCTATTTGCCCTGCCCTAGAAGTATAATAGTGCATTTTACTCGCCATTTCATGCGCTTTGAGATGCCGTTTAGCCCAATACGCTATCTGATATAGAAGCGACGTAAATTGAACAAATGTGATAGCATTTCGCTGAATACTTAAATTAACCATAATATAAAATGATCTAATCGGGTCTCTGTTTGCCTTACCCTAGAAGTTTGATAGTCCATTGTATTCCCCATTTCTTGCACTTTGAGATGCCGCTTAGCCCAATACGCTATCTGAAATATGAGCGACGTAAATTGAACAAATGTGATACAATTTCGCTGAATTCTTATATTATCCTTAATGTAAAATGATCTAATCGGGTCTCTGTTCGCCCTACCCTACAAGTTTAATAGTGCATTTTACTCGCCATTTCTTGCGCTTTGAGATGCCGCTTAGCCCAATAAGCTATCTGAAATAGGAGCGACGTAAATTGAACAAATGTAATAGAATTTCGCTGAATTCTTATTTGAACCAAAATATAAAATGATCTAATCGGGTGTCTGATTGCCCTATCATTGAAGTTTAACAGTTCATTTTACTCGTCATTTCATGCGCTTTGAGATGCCGCTTAGCCCAATACGCTATCTGAAATAGGAGCGACGTAAATTGAACAAATGTGATAGAATTTCGGTGAATTCTTTTATTAACCATAATGTAAAATGATCTAATCGAGTCTCTGTTCGCCCTAGCCTAGAAGTTTAATAGTGCATTTTACTCGCCATTTCTTGCGATTTGAGATGCCGCTTAGCCCAATAAGCTATCTGAAATAAGAGCGACGTAAATTGAACAAATGTAATAGAATTTCGCTGAATTCTTATATGAACCAAAATATAAAACGATCTAATCGGGTCTCTGATTGCACTATCATAGAAGTTTAATAGTGCATTTTGCTCCCCATTCCACGCGCTTTAAGATGCCGCCTAGCCCTGTACACTATCTGAAGTAGGAGCGACGTAAATTGACCAAATGTGATAGAATTTCGCTGAATTCTTATATGAACCAAAATATAAACTGATCTAATCGGGTCTCTGATTGCCCTATCATAGAAGGTTAATAGTGCATTTTACTCGCCATTCCACGCGCTTTAAGATGCCGCCTAGCCCAGTACGCTATCTGAAATAGGAGCGACGTAAGTTGAACAAATGTGATAGAATTACGCTGAATTCTAATATTAACCGTAATATAATATGATCTAATCGGGTCTCTGTTTGCCTTACCCTAGAAGTTTAATAGTGCATTTCACTCGTCATTTCATGCGCTTTGAGATGCCGTCTAGCCCAGTACGCTATCTGAAATAGGAGCGACGTAAATTGAACAAATGTGATAGAATTTCGGTGAATTCTTTTATTAACCATAATGTAAGATGATCTAATCGAGTCTCTGTTCGCCCTAGCCTAGAAGTTTAATAGTGCATTTTATTCGCCATTTCATGCGCTTTGAGATGCCGCTTAGTCCAATACGCTATCTGAAATAGGAGCGACGTAAATTGAACAAATGTGATAGAATTTCGCAGAATTCTTATATTATCCTTAATGTAAAATAATCTAATCGGGTCTCTGTTCGCCCTACCCTTGAAGTTTAATAGTGCATTTTACTCGCCATTTCTTGCGCTTTGAGATGCCGCTTAGCCCAATAAGCTATCTGAAATAGGAGTGACGTAAATTGAACAAATGTAATAGAATTTCGCTGAATTCTTATATGAACCAAAATATAAAATGATCTAATCGGGTCTCTGATTGCCCTATCATTGAAGTTTAATAGTTCATTTTACTCGTCATTTCATGCGCTTTGAGATGCCGCTTAGCCCAATACGCTATCTGAAATAGGAGCGATGTAAATTGAACAAATGTGATAGAATTACGCTGAATTCTTATATTAACCGTAATATAATATGATCTAATCGGGTCTCTGTTTGCCTTACCCTAGAAGTTTAATAGTGCATTTCACTCGTCATTTCATGCGCTTTGAGATGCCGTCTAGCCCAGTACGCTATCTGAAATAGGAGCGACGTAAATTGAACAAATGTGATAGAATTTCGGTGAATTCTTTTATTAACCATAATGTAAAATGATCTAATCGAGTCTCTATTCGCCCTAGCCTAGAAGTTTAATAGTGCATTTTATTCGCCATTTCATGCGCTTTGAGATGCCGCTTAGCCCAATACGCTATCTGAAATATGAGCGACGTAAATTGAACAAATGTGATAGAATTTCGCTGAATTCTATATTAACCTTAATGTAAAATGATCTAATCGGGTCTCTGATTGCCCCTACCCTAGAAGTTTAATAGTGCATTTTACTCGCCATTTCATGCGCTTTGAGATGCCGCTTAGCCCACTGCGCTATCTGAAACTTGAGCGACACGAATTGAACAAATGTGATAGAATTTGCCTGAAATCTTGTACAAACAAAATATAATATGATCTAATCGGGTCTCTGATTGCCCTATCATTCAAGTTGAATAGTGCATTTTACTCGCCATTTCATGCGCTTTGAGAAGCCGCTTATCCCAATACGCTATCTGAAATAGGAGCGATGTAAATTGATCAAATGTGTTAGAATTTCGCTGGATTCTTATATGAACCGAAATATAAAATGTTCTAATCGGGTCTCTGATTGCCCTATCATAGAAGTTTAATAGTGCATTTTACTCGCCATTCCACGCGCTTTAAGATGCCGCCTAGCCCAGTACGCTATCTGGAATAGGAGCGACGTAAATTGAACAAATGTAGTAGAATTTCGCTGAATTCTTAAATTAACCATAATATAAAATGATCTAATCGGGTCTCTGTTTGCCCTACCCTAGAAGTATAATAGTGCATTTTACTCGTCATTTCATGCGCTTTGAGATGCCGCTTAGTCCAATACGCTATCTGAAATAGGAGCGACGTAAATTGAACAAATGTGATAGAATTTCGCTGAATTCTTTTATTAACCATAATGTAAAATGATCTAATCGGGTGTCTGTTCGCCCTAGCCTAGAAGTTTAATAGTGCATTTTATTCGCCATTTCATGCGCTTTGAGATGCCGCTTAGCCCAATACGCTATCTGAAACATGAGCGACGTAAATTGAACAAATGTGGTAGAATTTCGCTGAATTCTTATATTATCCTTAATGTAAAATGATCTAATCGGGTCTCTGTTCGCCCTACCCTACAAGTTTAATAGTGCATTTTACTCGCCATTTCTTGCGCTTTGAGATGCCGCTTAGCCCAGTAAGCTATCTGAAATAGGAGTGACGTAAATTGAACAAATGTAATAGAATTTCGCTGAATTCTTATATGAACCAAAATATAAAATGATCTAATCGGGTCTCTGATTGCCCTATCATTGAAGTTTAATAGTTCATTTTACTCGTCATTTCATGCGCTTTGAGATGCCGCTTAGCCCAATACGCTATCTGAAATAGGAGCGATGTAAATTGAACAAATGTGATAGAATTTCGGTGAATTCTTTTATTAACCATAATGTAAAATGATCTAATCGAGTCTCTGTTCGCCCTAGCCTAGAAGTTTAATAGTGCATTTTACTCGCCATATCTTGCGATTTGAGATGCCGCTTAGCCCAATAAGCTATCTGAAATAAGAGCGACGTAAATTGAACAAATGTAATAGAATTTCGCTGAATTCTTATATGAACCAAAATATAAAATGATCTAAACGGGTCTCTGATTGCCCTATCATAGAAGTTTAATAGTGCATTTCACTCGTCATTTCATGCGCTTTGAGATGCCGTCTAGCCCAGTACGCTATCTGAAATAGGAGCGACGTGAATTGAACAAATGTGATAGTATTTTGCTGAATTCTTAAATTAACCATAATATAAAATGATCTAATCGGTTCTCTATTTGCCCTGCCCTAGAAGTATAATAGTGCATTATACCCGCCATTTCATGCGCTTTGAGATGCCGTTTAGCCCAATACGCTATCTGATATAGAAGCGACGTAAATTGATCAAATGTGATAGCATTTCGCTGAATACTTAAATTAACCATAATATAAAATGATCTAATCGGGTCTCTGTTTGCCGTACCCTAGAAGTTTGATAGTCCATTGTATTCGCCATTTCTTGCACTTTGAGATGCCGCTTATCCCAATACGCTATCTGAAATATGAGCGACGTAAATTGAACAAGTGTGATAGAATTTCGATGAATTCTTATATTAACCAAAATATAAAATGATCTAATCGAGTCTCTGATTGCCAAATCATAGAAGTTTAGTAGTGCATTTTACTCGCCATTTCACGCGCATTAAGATGCCGCCTAGCCCAGTACGCTATCTGAAATAGGAGCGACGTAAGTTGAACAAATGTGATAAAATTACGCCGAATTCTAATATTAACCGTAATATAAAATGATCTATTCGGGTCTCTGTTTGCCTTATCCTAGAAGTTTAATAGTGCATTTTACTCGCCATTTCATGCGCTTTGAAATGCCGCTTAGGCCAATACTCTATCTGAAATAGGAGCGACGTAAATTGAACAAGTGTGATAGAATTTCGATGAATTCTTAAATTAACCATAATATAAAATGATCTAATCGGGTCTCTGTTTGCCCTACCCTAGAAGTTTAATAGTGCATTTTACTCGCCATTTCATGCGCTTTGAGATGCCGCATAGCCCGATACGCTACCTGAAATAGGAGCGACGTAAATTGAACAAATGTGATAGAATTTCGCTGAATTCTTATATTATCCTTAATGTAAAATGATCTAATCGGGTCTCTGTTCGCCCTACCCTACAAGTTTAATAGTGCATTTTACTCGCCATTTCTTGCGCTTTGAGATGCCGCTTAGCCCAATAAGCTATCTGAAATAAGAGCGACGTAAATTGAACAAATGTAATAGAATTTCGCTGAATTCTTATATGAACCAAAATATAAAACGATCTAATCAGGTCTCTGATTGCCCTATCATAGAAGTTTAATAGTGCATTTTGCTCCCCATTCCACGCGCTTTAAGATGCCGCCTAGCCCTGTACACTATCTGAAGTAGGAGCGACGTAAATTGACCAAATGTGATAGAATTTCGCTGAATTCTTATATGAACCCAAATATAAACTGATGTAATCGGGTCTCTGATTGCCCTATCATAGAAGGTTAATAGTGCATTTTACTCGCCATTCCACGCGCTTTAAGATGCCGCCTAGCCCAGTACGCTATCTGAAATAGGAGCGACGTAAGTTGAACAAATGTGATAGAATTACGCTGAATTCTAATATTAACCGTAATATAATATGATCTAATCGGGTCTCTGTTTGCCTTACCCTAGAAGTTTAATAGTGCATTTCACTCGTCATTTCATGCGCTTTGAGATGCCGTCTAGCCCTGTACGCTATCTGAAATAGGAGCGATGTAAATTGAACAAATGTGATAGAATTTCGGTGAATTCTTTTATTAACCATAATGTAAAATGATGTAATCGAGTCTCTGTTCGCGCTAGCCTAGAAGTTTAATAGTGCATTTTATTCGCCATTTCATGCGCTTTGAGATGCCGCTTAGTCCAATACGCTATCTGAAATATGAGCGACGTAAATTGAACAAATGTGATAGAATTTCGCTGAATTCTTATATTAACC